>JAYMTP010002575.1:0-19275 GCA_036897365.1 Geranium brycei
GAAAGAGTTATGCAATTCGAGAATTTCAATATATTATTAATAATTATTATTATTTAATATTATTTGAATTATTAAACCGGTCTGACCGGATTTGAGTGGAGGTTGGTCTTAGTTAGGGAAGAAAACCCTAAGAGTATTTTGGTCTTTTTTAAAAAATCTAAAAATTTTCCATCCAAAATCTAACACTGTCATGACAAAGTGTAAAAATACGTAATTAACTATAGTAAAATGTAAAAATTTTTCTTTAACTGTAGTAAAGTGTAAAATTGGTCATTTTAGTATGAGCAAAGTGAAATTAACTCTCTAAATTATCATAAATCAAAGTACCATACAAATAACAAAGTGGATGTAGAATTTGATCTTTGATGAAAAAAAAAAGAGTAAAAATACTCTCTGAATCTAAAAGCAACAAAGAAATATGTAACTTAATTTCACAAAACTCTCATTGATTATACAAAGCTCAAGTAAAATATGAATCCGACAATAGAAATTTCTTTTCATAGGAAATAGGAAACTCAAGTTAGTTAATAACGAGAACCGAATTTTGTCATGAATTTTGTACGTTCCCTAATAGGGCTGCCCAAAAGTAATGGAATCGACCCGAACCAATACAAAATATGATTAAATCAGAAAAATAAAACCGATTCGATTGTGAAAGGAACTGAAACTCAATCGGTTTATTAAATTAAAATCGATAAAAAACATTAAACTGAACTAAAAATTGTTCGGTTTGGACATATGGCTTATTATAAGTCATCGACCTTCATTAATTGAGCTTAAAATATTGGACCAAGAACAAATCAAATAATAAGTCAAAACCGACTCAAAATGTGAGCCGGTGGAAAAAGAATCTTTCCTAATTACTTTAAAACTAAAACTCATCATTAAAGATCTCGATAGACAATATTGTTTCTTGTTTCGTAACATGTGTTAGTGAGTTGAAACATATTATTATTATTATAACATATTTGCTACAAATTTTCGTTCTTTTTGTTCTTAATGCTCTAGAGGAATAGTCCTATTTTCAAATGGTTAGCGTTTTTTTCGGGACATTGGGTTTTATTTCTCTTAAAACAAAACTTTACCCTATTCTTGATAAAGAAATCAAGATATGCATCGAACTAAGTTTGGAAAAAATAATAATTCCAAAAGAATATAAAATTTAATTGCAATAAAAAAGTTCGCAACCACTTTATGCATATTTTGAATTTTTTTTTTTAAACGGCAATAATTAAAGACATCCTATACTAGCATGTACCAAGATTCGAACTCAGGACCTCACATGTGTTAAGTGAACTCCTTACCACTTGGCCCAACTTGAGTTGGTATGTAGAAATTGAATAATTCAAAACTACATTTTTTGCAATTCCCCTTTGTGACCTAGCAGGTCTCTCTCCTCGGCCGGAACCTTTTTGATCTTCTCAATAATCGCTTGAAGAACCCCCTCAGATTCGCCAACATCCACCGATCCCTTCCCCGCCAGCCTGAGAGAGGAATCATCCGACAGCCTAAATCGTGTGCATACTTAAATTCTTCGCTATAATACACACCCACAACAACACTAATTTAATAATTGATTATACAAAAAAAACATGTATTTCTTACTTGAATATTTAGAACTATGTTAAAGTTTTAACGGTCAATATCTAATCGGTCATTGCTACTCCACAAACATTTTCGACCTTAGTGTCAACCAGGAAAGGCCCTGCAAGCTTAACATTTACAGTCTCTTAGAGTGAACCAATCAATGTACATCTGATACTTATATTTCTCTCGTCTGTCATACAAATGACTTCCCAGAATTATAGTACCATTACAGATGATTGCAAGAAAACATCGGAGTCAGACTTTGATACCCTAACATTTTTTTTTCTTTTTTAGTACTTAACTATCAGTTTGAGATATGTGTTAACTATGTTAATAGACACTTAAAATGACCAAACTACCCCTGTTTGTCATTTAAAATTTCAAATTAATGCCATTAAGACCTCTTTCTATCTCTTGATTTTCAGAAAATTAAATTGATTGAACCTTCCTCCACATTCACCCGTTTCTCTCTCCTCCAAACCCTCCACCTAAATGTGAAAATGTGAAACGAGCCCCTCCTCGTTCGTCTCCGTGGTGGTTGTCTCCATCGCAGGAGCCCACCTTGATTTGAACCGGCCCAATTTGACCGGCTCTATCTGATTATATGAAAAGACTAATATGTCTATGACGGTCTGACCATTAACCTAAATAACTTAATCAAATGAGGGGCAAAATAGTCATTTTACATTTGTTGTAACAATTATAACTTTTTCCATCTAAGCGACTTACAGAGTTTAGAAATACTTTAACTGTACCTACGTGATAATAGGATTTTTATTTGAAGCCATTCAAATGTTTTTTGCTGCTTCTGATTTGCTTGTATACATTGATCTGAAATTTTGATTTTATTATATTTAATGTGATGATATTTAAAATACGAATTATTCGGGAGAACCCTTGATAAAAGAGAGAAAATGAGTAAGGATGAGGATAGAGAAAGAAAAAAGAGAGAGGAGAAAAAAAGAGATAAATGGCATCAATTTGAATTATTAAAAAGGATATATTTTGTTCTTTTTACATTCAAAATTAATTGTCAACTGACAACTTACGATGACTCATTTGACGGCAACTTGTGTAATTAATAACTAGAGTATAGCTATGAGCTATGGGCAGTGCATTTGAAAAATGATATGAAATAAATAAATATGATTTATAATGAATTGAAAAATGGTAGCTAAAATATTTTAAAATATAATTTGTAACATATTTTGGACTGTGAATTTGTTTCATCATATTTAGGTTGTTTGTGTCAAAAATTTTGAATCGGCTAAAACTCAAAATGTGCATCGTCCACGATGATAAAGAAGAAACAAAGAAATCTTTGTCATTCCCACTTTATTAAATATCTTATCAGATTTTTTAAGTTACTTATTTGTACTGATGGGTAAAATAGGTAGTAAATCACAAATCAGTATATTATATAATTAAAAAGAGAATAAAAAATTAGATATACATCCTAATTACAACAATATACTAAAAGATATTTCTATTATTAATAGAATTAAAAATTCTAATTTTTTTTAACTGAATTTTTTATCGATTAAAAATTCTGATTTTTTAATTAAATGATTTATTGTAGTATACTAATAAATTTCAAAGTCAATTAAAAATTTAATTATTTTAATTGAATGTTCTATTATAGTATACTAATACATTTCAAGCACTAATAAAATTAAAACTCAATTAAAAATTTTGATTGTTTTAATTGAATGATTTTTTGCAGTATACAAATACATTTCAAACTCAAAGTTCTAATATATATATCATCTATTTAATTCCTCTACGGTCTTGGTTGATGGGATATTTTAGTCTCTTCTTTGCTCCACCGCATCGCAAAATGATACATGGCATAAGATAAATAGATGTCAAGGTGAGGATAAATTGACATATGGAAACGTGTTTCATACAATACTAACACAATATCATAATATACGATACTAACACAATATCATGCCAACTCAATGACAATTACTAACTTCATGTTTCACAAAATCACGCAAGCTAAACTCTCTTAAAAAATACGTACACATATACTTGAAAAATGAAAATTAACTACGCCTTGCAACAGATAGAATATCGGAGCCAACCATTTTCCTTCTGGCGAGAAAACAGAATTGAGAACGATGACCGACTAATTGTGACTGCGTAGTAAATATATTTAATGAGAATAAATGCAATAAATTGGAATAAAAAAAATAATCATTGATTAAGCAAACAAATTTTCTCCAAAAAAAAAAATTAAGCAAACAAATATTTATTTTTCGCAATGCAAGAAAAAGCAAATGAGGTTTTGATATATACGATTGTATTAGAAACACTTTTATAACAAATATTTATTAGAAAATACGATTGTATTAGAAACACTTTTATAACAACCAAAAATTTAGAAAAATATTGAAGCATGATAAAGATGCAAGCTAAAACTAATCGTGTTGGTGATAAAGATTAATTGTTAATGTTTATTGATATTAAAAGTTCAAAAAAACAGAAGAAATAAAAGACAGAACTAAAACACAATCAGCAAACTAAATTGTGTTTACATGATAAAAATAATCTCTTACCTTGATCTGGTTTAAGAGTTGAGGCCACTGACTGGGAAAGAATTCAACAATCTTGGATTGAATTAGAGGGACGTCTGTTTAATGACAAATGAGAAAGGGTTTTAACGTTAATTAACAATTAATTACACTTGCAGAAAATATGTCTTACACCTTATATTTACAACTTGTATTATCCTACGTTAAATAGGATTCAAGTTATAAATAACCAACTATTATTATGAGAATAAAGCAATTAATTAAAAACTTATGTTAAATAGGATTCAAGTTAGAAATAACCAACTTTCAAAAAAAATAGTTAGAAATTAACCAACTATTATATATTAGGAGAATAAAGACAATGAATTAAAAAAAATAATCAAATATATAGAAAAATAGAATGATAAAACCTCTTTAAAGGAGATGTCATGTGTCATGGGTAGGATTTTCCTTTTATATATATAGATTTGGGTAATTCCAGTTAATTAACTAACTTTATGCGAATTTCAATTTGGTACTCTAACTATGAACTCCTCTTTGCCGGTACTCAAAATATTTTTTTAAGTGTCACGCCGTTAGTATTTCATTCAAAGTTTATTAAAAACACAATATGGCCTGGTGATTTTACTGATCGTCACTCCACTACGAGATACACTGATTGATTGATTCTTTACACACTTTTCTTAACACTAATTGATTCCCTACATATACTAACAAATTTAAGAGGATAATCTCACATAATTAACGTTGACTTGTCACATTTCTCACCTAGTATTGTTTCTCGTTATTAGTATAGAAGCCTTCTTGGACTAAGGCGGGGATGAGGTTGGAGTAGGAAGGAGATTTGGGCTTTGGTGGGCTCAGAAGCAAACCCAAACCCAGTGCATATTGGGCTTAGAAATTAATTTTTTCAGTCAAACTTAACTTAAAAAAAAGTAAATAATTAAGTTCAAATTAATTTTTGATATGCATTTAATAATTATATTATTATCAAAATTATATTTTTAATCAATTATATTATTGACGAAATTAAACTTTTAGTACAAAGTTTTGTTCTCTTAAATTTTTTTTGGATCCGCCATTGTGTATACTCAATACCTTTTGAATCCGTCATGATCACATCTATGGCGACCATACTTAATCGAGAAAATGCACGAATACATGTTCACTCGTTCAGTCATTGTCATTATGCTCACAACATGAATATTGGTGAAAGCTTGAGAATCAACCTTCAATGTTATTATGGTTGATGCTAATATGCATTTTTTTGTTGACGTTTCTAGTATTGGTACAAGCTACATAGTCTCATTTAAGAGTGATCATGTCGTTAATTGCAGTCACCTTAATATTTAGAAACCAATTCGCATATGGCAGATTTTGCATAACGGAAATCATAACCGCATCCGCCGTTTCAATAATTGATTATTATAATCCGCTTGATTTTTCGATCGGTTTGCGGTTTTTACCGCACCAACCTTGAGAAATATACTTCTCACGTGAATCATTTTTAGGACCACTTTAAAGCCAAAATGAATTTGTTACAATTTTATAAGAAAAACGATTAAAATGCTGAACACATGATTTTTAAATTCTTTTTATTGGCCAAAAATTCATTATGGAGTGATCAAAAAGAGTTAAGAGCTCTCTAATTTGGTCGTAACCTAATGATGAAAGAACGCCCTAGCATAAATGATTGTTCACAACAGAGAGTTAAAAGTTCGATATATAAAATAGATGAAAGTGAGAAAAGAAATGTGAGGTGGAAAATGATGGATTGAAGTCATGAATTGTGTAGGTAAGATGAAGTCACGAGCGGTTCCAGTTTTGCGGTTAACCAGCGGTTATAACATTACAAAACCTTAACAAGACCGAATTATACTGGGTTTCTTCAAATCAAAACCTCAACCACACCAATTATCCATGGTTCATCAACCACGGTGCACAGTTCGGTTGGTTTTGCGGTCGATGCGATTTCTCGGTTAACTGTGAGCACCCCTAATCCCATCGCACATGTAACTATAACAAATTAAATTTTATGGTAATTACCATTAGAGCTATTGATGGTTCAGTTTTAAGTTGGTTTGGTTCAGTTTAAAATAAAATCAATTAATTCAGTTTTAAGAAAATTAAAATTAAAATCGAACCGATATGATTCGGTTTTAAACTTGTTGATTTTTGGTTTGGTTTGATTCGATTTTTTATCAACTGAATTTCATGAAATTCTCAAATTTTGAGCCGGTCTTATTTGCTTATCTGACTTATTTATATTTTTCGAAAAAATTAATAAAGATGGATGAGCTAAAATGAGTTACTTGTGCAAATCGATTGATCTTCGATTTGATTTAATATTTCATCTCATAAACTGTAACTAAATTAATAGAAATTTCAGTTCGGTTCAATTTTAAACGAACCAAATTAATCCTTACTAAAATAATTATGCCAAAAATATGAAAAAGAGAGAGAAAGGAAAAGAGAGAAGAAAATAAAAGGATACGAATTAAAGGATAGAAGCTGAGTTTCAGAGTTTAGAGCTTGAGAGAAAAAATGGCTACGGCGACGGCGATGGCCAGTGCTGCTGCTACCGCCGTGAGAGGCGGCGGAACCATCCTCTCCCTGTGCCGGAGCCGCCGCTCCGGCGACCTCCGTCCGTTCGCGCGGTCGATTTCGCATCTACGCATCGCCAGCACCGCACGATCGGCGCCGGCGAGCCCGTTACGCGGCGTTTTCCGGCTCCGTCCCTCCTTTTGCACCGCCGCTACGGAGGCGGAGGTGGCGTCGGAAGCGACGGTCACGGCGGCGACTTCAGATTCGGCTCCGTCCGTGGACGACGAGGCTCGGAAGATGAAGGAGGCGGCGGAGATGTTGGACATTAGGGTTGGTAGGATCGTGAAGGCTTGGAGACACGAGGAGGCCGATTCTCTGTACGTGGAGGAGGTGGATGTGGGTGAAGGAGAGCCAAGAATCATCTGCAGTGGGCTCGTCAATTACATTCCCATGGAGCAACTTCAGGTATATGTATACATATGAATCTCTGTACACACAGTTGTGTCTTGTTTACAAGTAAATTCATTGATTGACTGATAGGTAAAAGAAAAATCAAGCTGTCTTTGTATGTGCATTAGGTCTAGAACACAAACCTAACTCGAGCCAATGATTGTTTGTGACACATGTTAACAAGAACATTCAATAATGTTGACGTATCAGCTTATTTGCTTGTCAATTCCTTTTTGCTTCACCAATATGTAGTTATTCCTTATCTTCAGTGTTCTATAAAAACGTTAACACGAGTCAGGCGGATAAGGCCTCTAGGGACGAATAAGGGATTAATCGGATTATTGGATTAATAGAGGATTAGTTGGACAAGTCAGATTTTGAGAAATTGCTTATCTTTGAATGTTGGAATAATGTTCTATTTGTTATGCATTGGAGATTATCTATGTGGGATGAGACTGTAGAATTTACACGGTGTCGATTATGTTGATTTCATGCTCCAGCTTGTAACTTTGAAGTAGTTTTTAACCGATAGAGTCCTATAGGGCTGAAGGGAAGGTTTGTTATTGCAAGAGAAATGTTCTTTTTGGCTTTTCTGAGATGCAGGTGTAGCTTTAAAATAAGTTTTAGCATATAGGGTTAAGTAGTTGGTTTGAAACAATTTCAAGAATTGGCATTTGGATAAGGAAAAGAAACATTGAATTGGTTGCTTAGGGTTTACGAGCTAGAACAGCTGATGAACTTCCTAGGATGTTTTACTAATGATAGTTCTGGATTGATAGTTAATGCAAATGTGGGCAATTGAATGAATGTGTAGGATAAAAAAGTTGTCGTCCTTGCTAATCTGAAGCCGAGGAACATGCGTGGTGTTAAGTCTTCTGGAATGCTTTTGGCTGCTTCTGATGCATCACATGAAAATGTTGAGCTTCTTGTGCCTCCTGAAGATTCACTACCCGGAGAGAGAATATGGTTTGGCTCGGAAGAAGATAAAGAAACCCAGCCTGCTGCTGCCACACCCAACCAGGTAATAATTCCATAGGAGTTTAGTTTCCAATTGACGAAAAGTTCCAAATTATTTCAATAGAAAGCATTGTCGGTTTAAATCTCATAATTGGTATTGTAGATTCTTAAGATCTGCTATGCTTATATCTTGATACACTGTTAGTATTGTATAGATTTTAGACTACCCTTTTCATATATGAAAGGGTAAGATATAAACGTGGATAGATAAAAGGCATGCTATCTGCTCGTTTTGTCTTTATTTTTTTTGAGAACTCTCAACATAGCAAAAGGGTGAGACTCAACGCACAATCCCTCCCTCCGATAAAAAAAACCGGCACGATTTTAAAGTTACCTCAAGTAAACACTTGTAGCCTTCACATTCATCTGCATAATATAATCAAGACATGTATCCGTGGAAACTCTGTGAAGGCTATGCCCCTATGTTATTGACACTATTTTTGACCCCTTTTATTTGCTGCTATTCAGACGTAGTTCACTTTTGAACCCTCCGGTTTAAAGAATGTGGCTTTCTGGTATTTTATGCATAGCATGCGTCAACACTCTAGGTTCCCCTAGAATAAATACCTAATCATTGACCCTAATAGTTGTCTCATTCGCGCGTGTGTATATATATATATATAAAGTAGGTTTCTTGGTTCACATCTCTTATCTGTCATCTCCTCAAATGGCTGCAATTGAAATCATACATGCAATGCAACACCATAAGCTTTAAGCTATATGTAGGAACAAGACATTCATTTTGCTATTAAAATATCGAAAACATGAACTCTGCCTAGCTAGCTATGAACCGTGCATAAGGACTTTTTTTGAATCTTCTGATTCTTCGTTCCACATTCAAACCAGTAACGCTCATTCAGAAAATCCAAGATTCAAGAGTTTCAAATAAATTGTTTTCGCTTGCCTTACTCACATATCATAACCAGTGTTCTAAAAAATCAGGCCATGCGAGGATTTTTAGAACACCGACCCGATTTCACATAACCGGGCGGATCTAGGCCGAATAGCGCCCATCATTGTTTAGAACACTGATCATAACGAAGAGGTGATTAATGGTGGAAAAATGGTATTTCTGTTTGTTGGATTATGTTTTGTGTATATAGAGTATTTAATTATGAATTAGAACAATGTTGGGTGTTGTTGAATTATGTGTAGCTGTTACAACATGCAAGATCCGAACCCAGAATTATTGATCCTATCAGTTTAATACGAGTATTCATACGTGATCGTTAACGTGTAAACCTGTTGCAAGTTTTGCATTATGATCTCTACCGTATTATACGCGCAGGTTAATAAGAAGAAGATTTGGGAGATGGTGCAGCCTAGTCTCAAAACAAACGATTCCTGTGTTGCCATGTTCGGGGAGCGCTTAATGCGAACATCTGCTGGACCAGTGGCGTCCACATCTCTGAAGAACGCAAACATAGCCTAATTATTTATTATCTACTTTGTTAGGCATAGAAAGCTATTTGTCCAAGTTTTACACACAATTCTTAATGTTAGCATGGATTTGGAGAGGTTGGTTTCTATGAGTGTTCACTTTGTGAGTTCCATTTCTGTAGTGGCATGAAAGAATGGTCTTTTCCCCTTCATTTTTCATGAAATTGGAAAGAAACTGAGATAATGTTGATTTTATTGAAAATTTTATAAAGATAATGTAGAGAGAAAATATCCAAATTATCCATTTTGTTTATAAATAATATGCTAAAGGTTATTTTGTTCATAATTTGACTCTTGTATACATGGAAATAAGTTGGATCAGATCTAATTTTGTTTGGCTCAAAAAAATAGTCAAGCCCAAATTCAATTTATACATAATATATGAAAATTGAAATTATATAAAATATTAATTGAGTAAGCTCGCAAGTCTACCTTGAGCTCATCCGTTAACCAAGTAACCATCAATTTAAATTAAAGTGGTTTGTTAAAAACTCGACTTGTTTATACTATATTTAAAATTGAGTAACTCATTGAACTTGCTTACACCCTTAACTTATATAATATTGTTTGTCCTTACAACTTTCGATTTAGCGGCTCTCTCCACAAGGCGATAGTGATTAATCATTTGATATCATTAGAAATATTCGTTAGGTTTGTGATTGCCCTTCTTAATTAAAAATAATAAAAAACTGATTTTAGTATTAAAAAACATTTTTTAAACATCGTCTTTTATGTTTTATAATTTTTTTATTTTTTTAAAAATAATATTTTTGATACTAAAATCAATTTTTATTATTGATTTTATAGAATAATATATTTTTAAAAAAGTTTGAAAAAATAATTTTTAATTTTTTTAAATACAAGGGTATTTTCGTCATTTTTGAAAAAAGTTAACAAAGTTTTCAAAAAACTAACACCATTGGGCCTCAGTGAGAAAGTCGTATACTTCGGGGACCTGTCAGAACATATTCGTGAAACGAGAGAGGTAAGTGAAAATCGGGTATACTACAAGGGAGGTAAGTAACATTTTCGCATAATATAAATATTTTCAAATATAAAAAAAATTATTTTTAAATGTAAGATTTGATGTCATCATGGCATTATCCATTATTTTTCATTCCTTAGATCCCCAATTTATGGTTGAGCTTAAATCTAAGATTGAAAATCTCATTGCCCTATATTGAAGCCCCACCTTTACGAGTGTCTCACTGTTTCATTATCAAAAATACCGAACAAGTACTCGAGAAAGTCTTCTCGCTCACTCTTAAATTCCATGTCAATAGTTTTTTTAAGCTTGTCTTTCCTGTCTTTTCTGTCATCACTTGTCGTGTCTCAGTACTTTAATCTCTTTTTGTCGTTGCCAACGAGCCTATTTTATATCTCCTTTAGGAACAAATCGTGATTCTGTATGGGAATGAAGAAGATCCGACGTTAAAAAGTATTATACACTTGAGGACTGATCTAACATCGTCACTTCGCTAATCTCAGCAGAAGGAAATTCTAAATTTGTTCAACGACAATGACACCACTCCATTAAATTTTAACATTTTATTTCATTATTAAGATTTAGGGAACCATGCTATTTTTTTTTTAAAAGTAGGCACATCACTCAAGTAATGCCAAACAAAAACCTTTCTATTAAAAAGATATTAAATTAACCGTCATGATTATTAACATTTATTATTTACCCTTATTCCATGCGGAAAGAAAATATAAGTTATCATGATTTTGTGCAATTTCGCCTTGTATAAAAATAAGTGCAGTGGTTATCTCTCGATTTTTAAAACTAAATTAAGAAATCAGATAATATATTATGATTATAGTATTTATTAGTTATATAAAAATAAATGGTATCATTCCCTAAAAAATGGTATCATGTAACTTTCAAATTTTAATAATTAATTTTATTTATTTTTATCAAATAAATTACTGTACATACACAGTTATAATATAAAAACATAAATATTTAATATAGAAATATTTTAATATTTGTTACATTCATATGTTTAAAAATAATTAAAGTATTTATTTGTAAAAGCTATTTTAGTTTTTGTTATTTTATTTTTCTGGAAATTCAAATTTTAATAAAAAAAATTATATAAATCTGCATAGACTTGTCTGACCATAACAAAATAGGTCAATGTTCTAAAACAAATCTGCTTAAACGACCATGTGGGCCAATTTTTAAGACACTAAGCATATTTAACACATATAGGTCGAACAAAGTGTAGTGTTTTCAATGACATCTGTGTTGGGAAAATGGCTTGATGGACTTTGGCCCATTTAGCTCATTCCAGCCCATTTGAGCTAAATGGACTTTGGCCCATTTAGCTGCTTTTTAAAACAAAAAAAACAAGGATATATTAAGGACGGCCTCCAAAAACCCGGGTGGGACAGATCCCTCACCCATGATCCAAACAGTTCGAACAAGAGAGCATTTGGCTAAAACATGGGCCGCTCCATTGGCATTACGCCTCACAAACGCAGATGTGAAAGATGAACTCACTGATAAGAGATGTCGGCAGTCTTGGACAATCGAGCCTCAGGTGCTAAGAAGGTTGTCGGTCCCTTGGATAGCTAGCATGTGACTCTGACAATCATTTTCGATTCGGATATTAGTCCACTGCTTCTCGGCCGCCCATGTATTAACAACTGAATTAAAGAAATAGAACAAAGTGATAGCAATAAATTGAAAAGTGGACACCAGAAGTAAGCTGGTGAAAGAAATATGGCATGGACTCATATCATATGAGGTTGAATTAAAAATCAAACATGTAGCACAATGACAATCTCGTATCTATGTGTGGACAAGAGAGAGTCACAAAATGGAGGGCGCCGATTCATCGATCGAAGTAGATCAACGATGGAGAACAAGCCACGTCATTATTATTATCTCCTCCTCTACAATTCAAACCCACATCGGAAACGTGGGGATTAATTCATACGTTTATATATTTTAGACTGATCATAAATGAGAACAAAAATGGGCCACAAGATGGGCTCTCTCTTCTGTTATATTTAACTGGGCTTCAGGCTCACTTGAGTCATATAAAATTTTATTATTTTTCGGTATATGTTAATCATAAATATTTTATTATAAAATTTTAAATAACATATGAATTAGTTTCAATTTTTTTAAATATATTTTTAATTTGATTAAGTGAATCAATATATTTAATATTAAAATAATATATACGAAGATTATAAGAACAATTCTATTTCATACTTACCAGTCTTTTTTTGTTTTGAAAACGAACTATCTAGATTCCTTATTGCTCCAAATTGCTACAAAGTACATGGGAGAGAGCTACCGAAAAATAACCGGGCTCAAACTCACAATCAAAGTCCTACCGGGCTAAACTTGCAACCACATAAGCACTCAAGTTACCTGATTTATGAATAAAATATGTATTATAATTTACGAGATTGTTAATTAAAGAGGAGCAGTCGCGAAGAACCAAACCCGCCAGGCGCTAGCAACCTAAGCGAGGCGGATTGTCTGATCAGGTTGACCGCCACTAAGCAATCTGTCTCCAACATCACCAGGTCGAGGCCCAAACTACCAGCCCACTGCAAACCTTCCCGAATCGCTGAACTTCTACCATAAGTGGCGACGCTGCTCCTACCAGCGCCCGACCCCGAGCACCCAAACATGTACCCGAAGCATCTCTAAGCACAAGACCGAGGAGATCGCGTTGGTGCATGTGCGAGATCCTAGGGTCAGAGGGGTCAGAGACGAGGATTGAGTAGCCGCTGGCAAGGACCGGCTCTATGGCAAGGCCAATAAGACAAGTGTCTTAGGCCCACCAAAAATAAGCCAAAATCTTTTAGTAATTTAGGCCCAATTACATTTTTAAAATGCTCAAAATAAAATCTTATATATAAAAAATGGGATGAACTCCATCACAAACCATACTTGTATTAGAACACCAGGTATCTATTAGATGGGTTTACATTAACGGTTATGATTAATAGGATGATTTAATGGAAGAAACAAATAAAAAAATTAGAATAGGGTATTCGGGTAATTTTATATATAATATATATAAGGGGAAAAGCCAAAGTGGATAAAAATTAAAGACAGAAACCTAAAATCAATGACTAGTAGTGTTAGAATCCATAATCATATAATTCTTTTATCTTCTCTTTTGTTAAGATTACAAAAAAGAAATTTATTAATAACAATAAAATTTTAAATTTCGAATTCAGTCCTTGCTACATTTCAATTTCGCAACTATCATGTGGTATTCTTTTATACAACTAAAAATTTCTTAACTTACCCTTAAGATATTAGGATCTGCAAGTCCCCCATAAAACCAACGAACGTTGTCATTACGAACACTTGCAGTTGCATACGTTGTCAAATATAAAGAGTCATTCAAGAACTTGATAAACAACATAAACACGGAAACAAACTCTAACATACATGCAATTAGGGGGACCATCCCCTTCTGGTTACAATCTAACCCATTGATAAGGTTTAGCAGAAGTGTCCAAGGCCCATACATCATCCAAACAATACCACTCTGGGAGAACCATAACACCATTATTTATGTCTTACCATTACAACCACCAATACATATAATATATCGTTGATGTATGAAAGCCATCACGTGTCCATAACGTTGCCCTAGGTGCCACCTAGATAAATTTATAACAATAAATTATATATAATCTATTGATGTCAAATACTTTTTATTATTTGTCGTCATCCAATTGTTTTTTATGAAGTCATCCAGTTCTTTCTAAAACTTTAATCTACCAAAAATTTATCGTATACTATTTTTGGGTCTTTTTTGGTTAGGAGTCTTAAGTGGTGGCTTCACTCGCTTAATGGTAGGAACGCCCATGAACCATTCGAGCGACTTTGCAAGAGTGTTGGCTCTGAGAAAGTTGAGCATCGCCAGAATCGCCATTTCTGTCTCGTCTCTCGATCTCTTCCTTCCCTTTTTCGATTTTCGATGACGAACAGCTCAGTCCCCTAGCTCCCATGCAAATTTTGTTGCCTCTTACAGTTATGCCCCTCCGCCCGTGTCCGTTAGGGCTGTTCATCATGTCGGGTCGGATGGACCTGACTGGATTTAGACCCGACTGGATTTGGACTCGACTCAGCCTTTGTCGGGTCCAAAGGGTTGTACCCGAGACTCGACTCAACCTCATAGTCGGGTAGTCGGGTTCGACTCGGTCGGGTGTCAGATTGAATCGGGTAAAACTCAACTCACTCGATGAGCCTTAATAAAAACCCAAAATTGTCCACACGGTGTATGATATCAGCCCAATTTTTATTACATAATACTTCCTCAAACAACCCCAATTTTCATTACATGATACTTGCTAAGTTGATGTGCTAAGTTGATGTATGAGTTACAGATTTAAAATTGGATTCCTAGAAGTGAAATTAAAATTGAAATCAAACCCCATTCGAAAACCCTAATTAGTAATCCCCAATTGAAAATTAAAATAAATTTTTCAATCCCAAATTGAAATCGGAACCCTAAATTGAACCCGAACCCTAACCCCCAAATTGAGAACCCTAAAATTAAAATTCAATTTGAAAATTGAATTTCCAAAATTTAAAATTGAATTCCCATAAATGAAATCAAACCCCCAATCGAAATCCCCCTAAGTTAACCCCCAATTCGAAACCCTGAAATCAACCCCCAAAATTTGTGACCCTAAATCCCCCAATCGAAAACCCCCAAAATATGTAACTCTAACCCCCTAAATTAACGCCCAATTCGAAACCCTAAACCCCCAAATTAGAACTGAAATTAACCCCAACATTATAATTGAAATCAACCCCCAAAATTTGTGACCCTAAATCCCAAAATCATAACCCTAACCCCCAAAATTGTAATATGAAACCCCCAAAAACAACCCCAATTTGAAATATTAAACCCATAAATGAAAGATGAAGAGAAGAAACCCTAACCCTAACATAAACACATAACCTTTCTTACCGGAGTTCTAGCCATCGTCGGTAATGAACAAACCATGCAACTTCAATCTCCACGAGTCTCCAGCGGAGAATTGAGAAGGAAGCAACGACCGACGCCGGCGAGAAGGTCTGTCGGTCGATGGCGAGAAGCTCTCTGAGAAGAGAGGACGGCGTTGTGACGCGACGCAAGTTCTTCTGGAGGTGCTACGGTTTCAACGACGAAGACACCTTCGTGATTTGAGACTCGAGAGTTGAGAGAGGAGTCGAAGACGCTCGAGAGTTGAGAGAGACGAGTCGAAGATGGAGATGAGACGAGGGTTGAGTTGAGTTTGAGACTTTGAGTCGCTGAGGAAGATATGGGATTCGTGAAGGAAGATTGAGGAGAAAGAGGTTGAAGGATTCGATTCTGAGGAGGCGAGAGGAGAGGTAAAGTGAAGGTCGAAGGCGTGCCACGTCGAAGGCAAAATTGATGGTTGAGATGATCTTCTTCCAATCGAGATCAAGGGTGTAGAGGCGGACATGTCGCTTGGGCGCTCTTCTCTCTATTATGCATGTTAGACATCCCACATCGGAAAGGGAAGAACTTCACAACTCCTGTATAAACATTCACTCTCCATCTTTGGGCAAAACAAAATATGGGCTGGGCTGGACTGGACTGGACTTGGTTTATTAACCACTATGTCTAGTGAGTCGGGCTACTCGGTGGTTTTGTAAATCACACCCGAGGCCCGACTCACTTGAAGTCAGGTTAGGTCGATCCAACCCAATTTTCAACACGGTTTTGTCGGGTCTCGGGTCAATCGGGTTTGAGTCGGGTTGGGTCGTCGGGTACCGGGTGAAAATGGACACCCCTAGTGTCCGTACAATTCATTCTTTTACTTTCTCTGATCGGACGACACATGTATTTGTGGTTGTGGGGCTTATAGACTATAACTTTTTTATTTTAGAAATAGGGATAGCAAAAAAACCCGAACCCGACAGGTACCCGATTAACCCGCCCCGATTGAAACGGATAAAACCTGGAAAAAAACGGGTACGGGTTTATCCTTTGGGTTTTTGACCGGGTACGGGTTGACCTATACCGCCCCGTTTCCAACCCGAACCTGCACCATATAAAAAAATTCATTATTTTACACGTTATATATAATTAGTTTTTAACAAAAAAAATTCAAATAAAGCAATTATGTATATAATTATATATTATACATTATATATAATATGTAAAACAATTACATATATTATAAATTCTAGACATTTAAAAAAAATTTCATTTTGGATTGCTTTCGGGTTTCAAGTAAAACTCGTACCCGATGGGTCTTGAGCGGGACGGGTACCGCTCACTTGGAGCAGGTTTATCCGGGTCGGGTATCCGTTCAAATCCTTTGGATACGGGTACGGGTTTGGTCAAACCCGACCCGTTGCCATCCCTATTTAGGAAACTAGAAAAAATATGTCCAATATTATCATTTTTTTTGCAAGAATATGTCATTTACTTTGTTAATATCAAAATTGTGGTGTGAACTTTAATTTTTTTTTTTTTGTAAAAAATGACGAAATTATCATTGAGCTCAAATTCAAGATGGAGATCTTCACCACCCTTCTCCGCCAAGTCACCGCCAAGTCATTGCATAATTGATGACGCTGAGTGAATATTCAAGAAAGTCTTCTTGCTCGCCCTTAAATTCCACGCCAAAAGTTTTATTAAGCGTGTCTTCCCCGTCCTTCCCATCGCAACCTTTCATGTCTCTACCCTCACCAACAATTGCGTCGACGAGTACTTTGACCTCTTTTCTATCGCTGCCAACGAGTCTATTTTATATCTCATTTAGAAACATGTTGTAATTTTGTATATGCATGAAGAAAATTGGGCGTTAAAGAGTATTGTGCACCTGAGGACCAATCTATCGTTGCCGTTTTGCTGGTCTCAACAGAAGGGAATTCCAAATTTGTGGGAGCGTGATGACATCACCCTAATGGAACCTTACATATTTTAAAAAATATAGTCACGTATCAATGATGCAATACCAAATAGAGAATTTTCTATTAACGTTAAATTTATACGGAAAAAAAAAGGTTAACTGTGACGATTATTAGCATTTCTTATTTACCACTATTCCATGCAAAAAATATAAATTATCATGGTTTTGTGCAATATCACCTTATATATAAAAATGAGTACAACGGTGTTATCTTTCGATTATAAAAACTAAATTAAGAAATTGGATAATATATTAAGACAAAAAGATTGTATTAGTTATACATAAATAAATGGTATTTTTCAACTTTCAACTTTCAAGATTTATTAATTAATTATTTTTATTAAATAAATTACCATACATACATACATGCATCATTAGGGATGCATTCTTGTGAGAATCAAAAGATATGTGAGCACTGTGAGAACTAATGTGGGGACGCCATGTGACAATGGGGGACGTGTTTCATCCTATAACCTAGAGAGAAAAGTGTTATCCTGTCAGAGGAGTGGTGTAACGAGGGTTTAGAAGATTTTTTTTTGCGTCTGCCAAGTTAGCGAGTGCGAGTGCGGCAAATGTGATTGTGCCTCTACATAATTAATTGTCTAAATTTTTTACTTAAACAATGTGTCCAAATCAATCGGTTTTCGATTTTATTTTTTATCGGTTCTTGTTTTATAAACCAAAAGCAACCCGATTAAATTTCGATTCAGTTTTGAACTAAACTAATTCAATTCTTTTCAGTTCGGTTATTTTTCAGATCAGTTCGCGGAATAAACAAGTTGAATTAGATATAATTTTGTCAAGTTTTAAATCGAAATAAAATTGTCAATCTCAAATCCACCATATACATGTACTAAAATTACAATTATACCAAATATTCTTCCAGTCTTGAAGTCATGTTAGAATTCGAGTGGTTCATAAAAAAGAGTAACCTTATAGATACAGCTTGAAAGAACGTGATCGGATCAGGCTTGAACAAGTTAATCACATTTCAACAGAGCTTCGCTCTTGCTCGATTACAATAAACTCGAAACAAATGTTTAGCAAATCGACCTGCCACTGATTCTCTTATATTCATATCCTATACTCTCTTGTCCAGATTTAAACATTTCAGTCACAGCATCAAATGAAAAATATGGGAGAGATCCAAAATACAAAAACCAACATGAACACAAGAAGAAAACTGAATAAAAACCCTTAAAACTTAAACATCTTTCATCTCCTTAACCACAACTACTCATTTTTGTTCTTATTACCTATATATATATGGTCATTACATCACATAGAGAGACATAAAAAGAGAAGCAGGTTTCAGAAAAAAGAAGAAAAAAACAAAGTTCACACAATACCTCATTGAGCAGTGCTCTGAGCATGGAGCGAAAATGGAGGAAGGTGATGCTCCAGGACGGCCAAGAGCTCCCGGCCCTGGCTCGCCTCCTCGATGACCTCGTTCCCGAGCCTCCTCGCCGCTTCAACGAGCTGCCCCCTCAGGTTCTGAGACAACAAACACCCGCCCGCCCCGACGCACTCCCTGTAAAGCGGCAGGTACCCGATCACCACCCTCAGCGGGCCCGGGAGATCCCGGAGACAGATCGGCGACCTACCAAACTTCAATATCCGCATCAGGTTCGCGTAGTGTTCTTGCCCTTGCCTTATCCCGTCCAGGAACGCCGCCTCCGACCAGTGCTCGTGGAGGAATGCCCTCAGCTCGGGGGCGACAGCCTGGTCGTCGGACCGGGCGATGCTGTCCGCGACGGCATAGGTGGCGGCGGGGTCGCCAAGG
>JAYMTP010002576.1:0-19272 GCA_036897365.1 Geranium brycei
TATTACTACAACACACTAGTAATATAATGTCGTTTTATTTATTCTGAAAGATGATAAAACATTACAATATAGATGACCTATTATATTGGGCTAGGGCACAGCTCTAACAATGAGACATCGCGTTTCCCAACAAGGGGATTAGGGTTCCAATTTGAGGGTTAGATTAGGGAATCCCCAAATTGGGGTTTTGAGACTTAATTGGTTAAATGCTTGATGTTGTTTCAGTGGTTGTTGCTGGAAATTCTTGATGTTGTTTTAGTGGTTGTAACTTGTGTATTTTTACTTGTTCAAATTGAATGGTTGTAACTTGAGTGTGAAATGAGAATGTTTGTAAATGCGTATTTGCTTGATAATTGATATTTTGGGCTTAATGTGTGAATGATTTAATGTGAAATGTATCTCTTATTTCTTAATTTTTGTTTGTGGGCTTTCTTAATTTTGGGCTTTTTAAAGACCTACTGGGTTGTTGGGTTGACCCAATTGGCCTTAAGCCCGACAGACCCAACTTGAGACTTGGGAAGAGGAAGTTAGGTAGGGTATTGGGTATGGTCTCATAGACCCGACTATGATCGGGTTGAGTCCAATAGGGGTCGGGTCTACCCGACCCGATCCGATGAACACCCCTACTCACCATAACCAATGTAAACTACAAGGTGCAACAATTGAACACCACTACCTTTCTCTCTTCTCTACAACAAATTAGAACATTGAATGGCATCTCTTCCTATCATTTCGACTTCACCAAATAAATTCGAGACAACACCAGCCGATCGCCATGTAGTAGATCTTCCAACAAAGAAAAAAGATGACCAGAGCAGATCCTCTAATAGAGGAAACACCGCCGGATTCAGAGTAGGTGAGTGTTAAGCGACCACTAATCTCTACAAATTATTATCATGAAAGTGAGGTTAGTGAGAGGAAACAAAGTAGAGGAGTAGAACCTCCAAGAAATGAGAACCAATGACAAAACATGAGCTACGATTTCAATAAAATGTAATAGGTTATTTTTTATCTTATGTATTGGTAAAAACCTTTCTAGGATTAGGATACCTATCTCATTCAACAATTCATAATTTAAGTCAATTCTAGATAAGTCGTTTGTTACTAAAATTACCAGGTTGTTACAACTTTCTATACTCTGAATATGGTCGACTCCCTCAAGGAAATGACTTCTCTCCACGTTATCATCTCATTCAACACATGACCATTAAACCAAAATTGGGATCAAAACCGTCTAACTCGGCTCATAAATCGACTAAATTAAAAATTAAGAATCAACCAATTTTAATAAGATAGAATAAGAAAAACCAAACTAGGAAACCAAGTTAAGAACCAAACTGATTCCTCGCGTCATAATTTCAAGTCAGGTTCCTAAAAGTTAGGAACCGGGTTTCTGCCCGGTTCCGAAAACGTGCCCACCCGTACCTATTTTCACCTCAAAAAGCATGAAATAAATATGTAACCTGGCACTTCTTAATCCTATGCCGTCTCACAAGTAGAGCTATCCCTCAACCCAACCCAACCCAAACTCCTCGTGCGCGCGTGCTCCACACTCGTTTTTAATAAGATTATTTTTTTCTTCTAAAAATGTTGTATTTTACTCCAATTCTTGGCGACTTCGACCTCTGATCCTATTTCACTATTCTTTTCCAATCCAAAGCCGAAGACATAGCCAGTGAACCCCCTAAACGCACCGTTTGTTCTTCCAATGGAGCTCCATTGAAGGTACTTCCGCTAGCAAATTTGCCCTTCTCCCTTAATTTGTGTGCCTTTCTTTTGTTTGGAGGAACTGGGTAAGGCTTGTTATGTGTTTCAGATTAGATCCCTAATGGGTTTTGTTTGGCATTTAGATTTCTGTTATTTTTATTGCTTTATTGCTGTCGATAGTGGAAGAAAATTGAATTCAAGATTTTTTTCTGGGTTTTTCTTTTTTGGTGTCACAGAGGATTGCATTATGGATTTTTGCAGGTTTCTGGAGATTAGTTGGGCGTTTATGGTTTCTGGTGACTGCCCATCCGGCTGATTTGTTTGGAGCTAATTGCTAATTGCAAAGGTTCTGACTTTACTATTATCCCCTTTTGCTTTAGGGTTTTTTGTTCTGTTGGTTGCCTTGTTATTTATCGTTGTGTTTTGGATTGGCATGAATGATTTTACATTCTTGGGGTTCCTATTTGACTTTGTTTGTATTTGTGTACCCCCTTTTGGTTAGGGAGATGCTAAGTTATTCTAATGTTGTTTACAACTTTTTGGATTCGTTGTTTTAAGCATTTATAGTCATTGTGCTTTTAGGATTTTAAGATTGTGAAACTCAAGGATTACTTAGTTCAGGTAGTTTATGTTCTGCCATTTCTAGGGAGATTTAGAGGCATAACTTAAGATTGGAGGCATATTTGAGAGTGTGAGGAGGGGGTTAGAAGCCATTTACTGTCCCACATTGTTCTGGACTTTAGATTATTTTTCCACGGCATGTTATGCGAATAAAGTTGTGATACTCCTCTTGATTTAGCCACAAGCATGATCTACTGTTTGAAAATGTTGCATGCCTTAAGATGCACTGTACACCTTGCATTGGGATTTGAAGTGGGTCCTGCTCAATTTCTGTTGCCTCTACCCTAGGGGGTTTCCATACTGTTTCTGAAGTGTATTGCTCATTGAGCACAATATAATTAATCTGTTGACTCTTTTAAGACGTTTATGACTGATACTCTGATCCGTTGCTGAGATAGCATGTGAAATATGATCTTGCCGTGCGGATTTCATGTTTTGTATGGAAAGTTATGGCTAGAAGAAGGACGATCAATGCTGTTAATTCACCTAAGAATTGATTTTTAAGTGAGCAAACTTAGCTAATTGTATCCATTCCTAGATCAAATGGTATCTTGTCTCTTATGGGATCGTGATTCATAATCTACTGTATTGCAAAATGCCAAAATCTAGTCCTTTGTAGTCAAACATGCCCTTTTACAATGTCAAATCTCCTGACTAGGCTCTCCATTTTAGATGTTACCCTCACGATTTCTTTTCCATGGTTTCATGATTTCTGCTTTTCAGGACATTAGTTGAAGTGAGGTTTACGTCTTTGATTCATGCCAATAAGTTAGTTCTATGAAACATCTGTTTCTTTTGTACGACAAAAAGAGAAACATTACAGCCTTCAGTTAGATAAGCATTGACCAGTAAAAACTAGGGACTATCATATCTCATATTTGTGTGATTTATGAAAGATAACCGGATGCAATAGGAAATGAAGAAAAGTTGAAAAGGCTAGTAGATTGAAGTTTGAATGTATGGGGATTTGTTGTTTGTTGCCTTGCCCAGGACTATGGAAGAAGTTGGTGTGAACTTAACTGCATTTCAATTGAAATATAGAGAGCTGTTGAATATTGATGCATTTTATTATGCTCAGGTGTTTGGTATTGTTTTGCTCCAAAATAAAGCCCACTGGGTTCTTGATGATAAATAAGGGCAGCTCTTTTCTTATAACCCCATTAATCCCCACCCTATATGCTTTGAACTCAAAATCTTCTTTTACAACTAGTATTATTAGGAGTGCATATGCCATTTATTTAGAGCAAGTATTGTGGGGTTGCCAATGTTAAGCCATGGGTATCTGACAGGGAATGAGGAATGTATGCATCATTTCTTCTGTGCACATAGCATGTCTCAGTTGATTGTTTTTTGAGATTAGTACGTAAGTATTGATGGTTAAGTCATTCTCACTTCTCAGCATTGTTGGCTAATTCCTAGAAGCTTGTCGAATTTGGTGGAGTGTTTGATATGTGCTACTCTAACCTTGTTGATGACCATTTTGTTACAACTTCCAGAGGGTTCTTGTTGACCAGTAACCACAAGAGATATCAATTTATATGCTAGCACATACGTTTCGTCTGACTTGAGGTCTGGTAGATGTATCCGATGGAGTTGGAGAGAGACCTGTAAATATTGGGTTGGGAGTTACTTTCCACCAACTCTACTCTTTTCAATTCAGATAATTTAATTCTAGCTGATAAAAAATTCAGATTATTTAATTCTAACTCTTACACATGACATTTTCTTCATTTTGTCTTCTTTGATTTTTTTGTTTCAACTGTTATAATGTATGAGCTTCCATAATGATGATTCTAACATAGGTGATCAGTTTGTTACTTTTAGGTTTTATTTAAAACATGGCGCTCCAGAAGTACATTCCAAATGGTGATTCACCTTCTATAAAATCGAAACCTTTGAGTTTTTCTATAAAGGTGCATGCAAATGCTCGACATGAAGATCCAGAAACCAGCCGAATTGTGGAGCCCAATGTGGATGTTGACTTGAGAGAAATTTATTTTTTAATTATGCACTTTTTATCAACTGGTCCTTGTCACGGGACTTATGGACAATTTAGGAAGGAACTTCTTGAGCATCAACTCCTACCTAGAAGATATCATGCATGGTACTCAAGAAATGGAACACACACTGGAGATGAAAATGATGATGGTCTGTCATATCCATTGAGTTATGATAAGTTGGTGGAGAGGTTGGAACCTTACTCATCCTTCTGCACTTGATCCATAGTTTTTTTTTGCTGTCATTGATAATGTTGAATGTATTATATAAATATAGTTTCATGTTTATCAATTTCCATATTTAGTCTATGTTTAATGTGAATTAAGTTATACTGCAATTTCCCCTCTGTTTTCTATATATAGCTCGATTTCCATAGCACATGTGCTAACATACTCTGTATGCACTTGAAGATTTGGATAATACTATGATATGTTATGTTCTCATAAAATTCGCTGTTTCTTGATCTATACTTAGGTATCCTCATATTGAAAACGACCATTTGGTGAAGCTATTGAAACAGTTGATACTAAAAACAGCCTCCCCATCACCTGGAATGAGTGGTAGAAATGCACCAAATGCAGCTGATGTTCCCACTCTTCTAGGATCTGGTTCATTTTCTCTTCTGAGTGGTATGTGTTGTGCAATATTCTCATGAGCAGTATATATGTTTTAATCCCTTATTTTAACCTTCAAAGCTGTAATTTTGGAAGCCATTGACCAATACCATTCTCAGCCTGCACTTGCAGGCTTATTGATGAATCTTTTTCCTTCAGCCACATTTCACTTCATTCTTCTTTTCGTTAAAGCTATCATATAACTAGTAATCATGTTTTCCCCCTCGTTTCCAGATAATAGAGGTAAAGGGAAAAGTGAAACTAGAGGCCCTCCTGCTCATATGCGATGGCCTCATATGCAAGCTGACCAGGTTCGTGGGTTAACTCTTAGGGAAATTGGAGGGGGGTTTTCAAGACATCATCGTGCACCATCTATTCGCGCAGCATGTTATGCCATTGCCAAACCATCGACCATGGTGCAGAAAATGGAAAATACCAAGAGGTTGAGGGGACATAGGAATGCTGTCTATTGCGGTATGTGTAGTTGTTTTACTCATTTTATATAGTTTGGAAACTGTGGAATGCATAATAGGTACCCTGTAAGAAATAGGGATGCTGTCTATTGTAGCATTGATACGTGTGTGTGTGCGTATCTGTCAACACACATATAGAACTTCTGTCCTGCTTTATGATAATTTTTCAGTCTAACCATTACCTATTATATATGTTTTGCTGATTGAGAAATTTGATATTACTTGTATTATTTGTCTGTTACCTTCTCTAGCAGTGTTATGAAACTCCCGGAGAACTCGGTCAAATCGAGTTGACCGAGTTTTAAACTCGGTCTCAGTAGTTCAATTATACCGAGTTCTTACTCAATCAAATTTTATTTAAATATTTTACGTATGTTTTGAAACTGTTCTATAATTTGTACTTTTGTTTTGAGCTATAAAGTTGTTAGAAAGTATCTTATTTTACCAAAAGATTACAACTTTTATCTTTCATGTGAATTATATATGAATATATGTATATCTAATATTTATTTAATACAAAACGAGTTTTGCCGATTTCTCCCTGAGTTTTCAAAACTCCTTATTTTGACTCGCCGAGTTCTCCTCAATTCTGAGTTTTAGAAACTTGTTCTCTAGTTACATGGACACAGAAACAAACTTCTAATACAATTTAGTTTTTAGTGGTGATTATTGCTCAAATTTAATGGTTCTATTTACAGCCATATTTGATCGCTCAGGGAGATATGTCATTACTGGTTCAGATGATCGACTTGTAAAGATATGGTCAATGGAGACCGCCTATTGTTTGGCTAGCTGTCGTGGGCATGAAGTGAGCCTAAATAGTCTCACTTCTAATTGTATCTTTTATTTTATTTACTTTGAAGTTTTGTTAAATTGCATTCTGTACTTGCAAGGGTGACATTACTGATTTAGCTGTCAGTTCCAACAATGCTCTCGTGGCATCTGCTTCAAATGACTCTGTTATTCGAGTTGTAAGCTTCCATTCCTACCTAATTATCATTTCTCTCTCTCTCTCTCTTGCATATTTTGGTGCTATTGGATACCTCTTCATTATTTGAGTATAAATTTTGGTTGCTCTGCTATGTCAGTGGTGTTTGCCAGATGGGCGGCCAATTTCAGTTCTGCGCGGACATACAGGAGCTGTTACTGCCATTGCTTTTAGTCCCAAGCCTAACTCCGTGTATCATCTTTTATCGTAAGACTGAATCCCGATTTCCTTCTCTTATGTGGAGTTCTATTATAGTATAAAATGACAAGCGGATGTCAACTATGCGTTTAAAGGGTCATTTGCTTAGAATAAGTGATATAAGAGGTTATAACTTATTGACCCTTTAAGCTCATAGACGATAGATGGCCACCTCTATGAGCCGATCTCCCCCCGTATTGTCATTCGCGACGGTGAGGGAGGGATTGGCTCTGAGTTCTATTATAGTATAAAATGACAAGCGGATGTTCAACGATAGGCTTAAATGCTCATTTGCTTGAAAAAATGAAACATCATCACTTATATAAAATGATGCACATAATCAAACAAGAGGTAAAAAGACTCTCAACCAATGACTAATTGTAGCGTGCCTGCTAAACAAATAGTGCAGATGATCTTCAACATGGTACCATAGTTTTGTTGACCTAGAGGTCACAAATCGAAACCTAGCTGCCGCACAAAAGTGCTACAACTTTTACGCGGCACTTGCAAAAATAATGGGCTTGCATGTGAGGATGCGTGTTGGGGAATAAACTGATTTATGAGCCTTTAACTATCAGTTTAAGCATTTAGTTGAGTTGGTCTTCAACAAGTTCCTAATCTCTAGCTTAAAAATCAGCCACATGTGTAGTCATGTCGATGATGCCTTTTATTTAATTGTGTGCATTAGGTCTATTATTTAGCTAATAGGAAAAGGGAAAGAAAAAAAAAGTATTCGTTAATAATAATGATGTATTTATATTTTTTGTTCTTTTGTAATTAACTCTCGGCTATTTTGCCACTCTTAGGTCATCTGATGACGGAACATGCAGGATATGGGATGCACGGACCTCCCAAGTAAATCCTCGGATATATGTTCCACGACCGCCAGATTCTATAGCCGGTTGGTTGTCTTGATGTTTGATTATGATTGTTTTGCTGAGCTTTGGCCATATGAATATATCTGGATGTATCTGAATGGATGCAGGAAAGAATAATGCTCCGTCCTCAAGTTCTACCACACAAAACCATCAGATATTTTGTTGTGCTTTCAATGCTAATGGAACTGTATTTGTTACTGGTAGCTCGGACACTCTTGCCAGGGTACAATCTAATGTCTTTTTAATATTTCTCATATATACACCATTACTGTTAGCTTTAGATTGTTTTGTAATTTAGGCAATCTTATACAGAACATATTGCTTAGTTATTAGATTCAACTTCAAGTTAAATCTAGAATTTCCTTTAGTTATAGCTTACTTGCGCATTCAGGTGTGGGTTGCTGGTAAACCGGGCTCGGATGATTCAGACCAACCAAATCATGAGATGGACGTGTTATCTGGCCATGAGAATGATGTCAATTATGTACAGTTTAGGTCAGTTGGTAATGGCCTTTTGCAAATAATGATTTAAATGATGTTTCGTTTGCTGACTATAGTAATGCCTTAATTTGCAGTGGCTGTGCTGTGGCATCTAGATTTTCTCAGGCAGACACCTCGAAAGAAGACAATTTTCCAAAATTTAAAAATTCTTGGTGTGTTTCTATTCTCATTTTGTTTTCTTTTTAGTAACATATTACTTGGCCAAATTCCTCATTTTGTGCTTTCCTTTAACTTCATATATCGCATTACGCAATTAAGGAAAAATATAGTGTTGACTCCCTGCATTGTCTTGAATGATGGGCTACACACTAATCTGGATAATATATACTTCCAGGTTTACTCATGACAATATAGTTACCTGTTCTCGCGATGGCAGTGCAATCATTTGGGTTCCAAGGTCACGTCGATCACATGTAAGTTAAGCTTTTAATCCTCTGGGTATGACAGCAGTACAAACCTTTTAGGTGCTATAGTTTTCTAGAAGTCTCCTTTCTCCAGTGAACTAATATATTAAAATAACATCGTGCCGCTAGTTAAGCAATATACCAACATCTAGCCTTTGTTTATAGCCCATGCTACTGAATTAACTGCTTTAGTTTGGCACTGACAGTTATGAATGAATTGCTTTCTTCTATTTGATGTATTGGATAGAAACCATCCGTTTTTGGTTTAAAATGAACATTTCTAGGATGCTTTCTTTTATGAGTACTCAACACTTAATAAACTTTTACTAGTAGATACTCCCTCGGTAACTTTGTTAATCCTTTCTATTTTTGTGTATTTCAAGATGTTAGTCCTTTATTCTATAATGGGTGAACCTTATCTTTTGACTTTTTGATGCTAGTATACTTCCCAATTCAAAGTGAAACTAGTAGGCCATCAATTTTACTTGAATACAGTGGTTGTTATTGGAATTACAATAAGTTAGTTGCATTGATCATCATTAATTATTTGCAAATTTGGAGTTCTGAAGTGGGACAGAGAGTGAATGCCACAATTTTAGATTTATGTTTATTTTTCTTTGATCTTCAGGGGAAAATCGGGCGTTGGACACGAGCCTATCATCTAAAAGTTCCACCTCCTCCTATGCCTCCTCAACCTCCTCGAGGGGGTCCGCGTCAAAGAATTCTCCCAACTCCTCGTGGTGTCAATATGATTGTATGGAGCTTAGATAACCGTTTTGTCCTTGCTGCCATCATGGGTAAACTGCTCATTGATATGTACTTTAGTATTTTGAGTTTGGAGCATTTCGGAATCAGCCATGTTATTAGGCCATGCTTAAAACAGACATTTTATTGATGAACTGAAGTGATTAGATGCATGCAGGCAAAACTCCCTATTATTCTGAGAAGTATCCTAGTTTAGACAAATTGGTAGTGCGTATTTCTATGAGCTTTCAGAAGTATGTGTGCATAATCTGTAGTTTAGCAATTTCTAGAATTTACTTTTTGTTAAAGCTATTCACTTAAAAAGCTCGTACTCATTGGTGGAGGTTGTAAGATGCTTATTAAGTTGTTAAGGGAAGGACGAGGGATGTGGCGACCCCCATCCCTCACGTGCAAGCCAGATTGAGTGAATCCACTTTATGTGGAAGTGCACACGAAACAACTTAGATGGTCCCTTGTACAGTGGTGCAAAGGCAGGTCCCGGTCCACCTCATGCTTTGATATCATGATGAAGCTCAATCCATCTAAAAGGTTGAAGGCCCTATGATGCTTAATAAGTTGCGAATATACAACCGTCTCACATAACTAACAAGGTTGACCTTTTAGTTGTGGTGCTCGACCACTATACGTGGCACAAATTTAGTAGCCTGATTGATTTAGGGTTGGGCTTTTGGTAGTAATTGGCCCAAGAGATGTCCAGTCCTACACATGAGGGGTCCATTTGTTGCCTAACTTGTGGCCTTCATTCCCCCTATGGTCTATGTCCCATACGCAGATATCCAGTCCTGCTATGGCTCTCGTGTAGAAGTTGATCCTACACTGAAGGGGGGGTGTTGATCCTTGTGTAGAAGCCGAGTCATGCACATAAAGGAGAGTGTTGAAAGACAAACCTACATGAAAATATATAAGGAAAAAAGAGCTAAATATAAAGGTAAGAGTCACATCCAACTAACAAGGCTTACCTTTTAGTTGTAGAGCCCATCAAGTTATATGTAGCACGGATTCAAAATTCACTTTTGATTATAATGGAGTGGGCTTTCTTTGATTTTTTTCTCAATGAATTTGGATTGAGCTGCATTTGCTTTATTTTTGCATTTTACACAGTCACAAGATCTGCTAGTATTTGTTAAAAATATATTATTCTTTCAATGCAGATTGTAGAATATGTGTTTGGAATGCTGCTGATGGTAGCTTGGTACACTCTTTGACGGGTCATACTGCATCTGTAAGTTCAATCGTCTGGTTTTACTGATTCATTACCGTGTTTTTCGTTTTATCTTGCTTTACAAGAATCCAAAGTGATTGAGCCTATGGCTTAATATTTTCTGTACTTCTGAAGCATCATCCTAGTTTGTATGAACAACTCACATATACTATCTGTGCTATTTTTTCAGCCTGGACTTACAGGGATTTTCCACCTTATGCATTGCTTGCCAAAATACTAATCGATAATTGTGGTTGGGATGTTGGCCCATTTTACATAACATTTTAGCTGTGCTTACTTCTACTGTTTCATGTTATCCCAATAAACATCATTTATATGAGTTCATCTTGAACCTGGCAAACTTCTCTATTGAAAATTTATGGAGAAATTTAAGATTGCAGAAGAGAATATTGAGAATGCATTAGACATTTCATACTTCGTAAATATTCATTGCATACTATTTCCAGATTAATGTCTACCCTGCTGGTTCGTATTTTGTTAGTTATATATTGTGGTTGCTTGTATTGTTACAAATATGTAGAGTTGGATTCTTTCTGTAATTTACTAGACAGTAGTAGATGGGCAATAGCTAATTCTAATAGAACTGACACTGCACATATTCTTGATAGACTTATGTTCTGGATGTTCATCCATTCAATCCACGGATGGCTATGAGTGCTGGCTACGATGGAAAAATCATAGTGTGGGATGTGAGTTTCAAGTTTCTTTTAGCTTTCTGAAATTTCTTCCTCATATAATCTTCTACTGAGTTCTTCAATTTTTGGGGTTCCAGATATGGGAAGGCACGCCAATTCGTATATACGAAATCTCACGTTTCAAGTTGGTTGATGGAAAATTCTCATCGTAAGTCATTTTGTTTTTATTCAAGTATCATACACTGGATATTATTTTTCTTCAGATTTTGATACTTTACCCTTCAATCTTCTAGAGTTTTCCCACTTTCTGATACCGCGTTTTTAAATCTGCATGGATAATTCTGGTTTATGAACATACTTATTCCATGTAGAAACTTAACTGATGTGATATCCTATTATTTGAAACTTGGTTGTACCATGGAGAACTAGGTTGAACTTATGGCTTTGATTGCATACCCAGTACAAAACGCCAACTTCAGTAGCTAGAACTTTATTTGTGTCAAGTCATAAAGACATAAGTATAGTACATAGTCCTATGGTTCATGTTTCAAGATTAAGCAACTTGAAATACTTTTTTATATGTTGAAATATAGTTAAAAAAATCCTTTGATTTAATTTAATTTTGTTTATTTTATACTATGTATTGTATCATGCTTTAATTTTGTTTATATGGCCTTTCAAGGGAAGTAGTCGAGCCGTTTGATTTGCAATCGATTGTTTCTCCGATGTTTTTTTTCTTTCATAACATCCAATTTGTTGATGCTCCAGGGATGGAACATCAATCATACTTTCTGATGATGTTGGGCAACTGTATATATTGAACACAGGCCAAGGCGAATCCCAAAAGGATGCCAAATATGATCAGGTTCATAGGTGTCAGTGGTTCCATATGTTATGCGTAACTAGATTTCAGCAGCTCTTTATGGTACTAATTATATGCACTCCATAAACAGTTTTTCCTAGGTGATTATCGGCCTCTTGTTCAAGATACATATGGGAATGTACTTGACCAGGTTAGTTAATTAGTGTTTATTTCTGTTTCTTGTCTCTTCTCTTGTGTTTTTAATAACCAGGTATTTGAATTGCACTACTGAACAAATTATGGACGCTCTTCCTCCTAACAACATGGACCATTGTATCATTTGCACAGATGTTTACTCTTTTTGCTATATACTTCATTCAAAGCACGTGTAATTGTAATCTGTGAAATACTGTATGAACTTTTTTGTTTATCTTTTATTTTATGGTTACTATGGAGCTAATATATGCTTATACCCAATGTTCATGTAGCATGTACATTGTAGCACTGCGTTGAACATATCTAGCCATGTACATGGGTGGGGCATGCTACTGAGATTGAATGTGTTATGTTTTCACACCCCACACCCAGCTTTGAGTTGTTTGTTGGTTATGTGTTGACTGTACTTTAACACCTTTAATCCACTAAAAGATCATTTTGGATTAGGGTTCCTGGTGTCTGTTAGCCATTCATTAACCTATTTATTTTGACTTCAGGAAACTCAGCTTCTGGCATACAAAAGGAATTTGCAAGATCTTCTTTGTGATTCAGGTATCTGTCTACTCCTTGCCGCAGGGTTTTTAACTGTAATGAAGCATGTCTGATAATTTTCTGAAACTCTGGTATTTGTTCAGCCATGATTCCATATGATGAACCCTACCAGAGTATGTATCAGCAGCGCCGTTTAGGTGCTTTGGGCAAGGAGTGGCATCCTTCTTCTCTTAGACTTTTAGTCGGCCCCGATATTACTCTTGACCAGGATTACCAAATGCTGCCCCTGGCAGATTTGGATATGGTGATTGATCCATTGCCAGAAATTCTAGAGGTCATGGATTGGGAGCCTGAAAATGAAATTCATAGCGACGAAAATGATTCTGAGTATAATATTGCGGTAGAGTTATCTTCTGGTGGGGAGCAAGCAAGTTTAAGCTCCATTTCATCTGGGGATCCTGAGAGCAGCACAAATGACAGTGAAGTAGAGGGTAGACATAGAGATAGTGTTCGTAGATCCAGAAGGAAGAAACGAAAGGAAGATGTAAGTTTTTGGCTTTGTTTAGTCTAAATGATCTCAAATGCCAGAAAATGAGCAATATACTTACTGATTATAAAATTATGCCAATTATCAACCCCCGTTGTGCTAAGATCCATCAATTTAGTCCCCAACTTGCAAAAGTCCACCAATTAGTGCTATTTTGCCAAGGGTGGACTAAATTGGAATACTTTTAATTTAGGACCTGAATTGGTTGCTTACGAATATTTGAGGGACCATTTTGGTAATAATTCCTTATTTTTCTTCAGAACTTGTTTGCATGTCTTATGATTGAATATTTTTCTAAATCTTTCTTTTTGTTATTTCTTTTATTCATGAAGGTTGAGATCATGACTTCTTCTGGGAGGCGTGTGAAAAAGAAGAACCTTGATGAATGTGATGGCAATTCATTTAGAAATAGTCCAAGTAGGAAGTCGAAACGTAGGAGAAAAGGTTCAAGAAGGAAGTCCTCCACATCGAAGACATTGAGACCTCAGAGAGCTGCGGCACGTAATGCTCTTACTTTGTTTTCAAAAATTTCTGGAACATCTACAGACAGAGAAGATGTAGAAGGATCAGATGGTGATGAATCATCAGGCAGTGAATCCATACTGCAAGATTCAAACATAGATAGTGATGAATCGGGTAGATCTTTGCATAATGTGCCAAGCAAGCATTCAAAAGGAAAAGAAGTATCTTTGGATGATTCTGATGTTGTGATGCGGTCCCGTGAACTGCCGGAATCTCATGTTAATACCAATGGCAGGAGGAAATTGGTCCTCAAATTACCGATTAGGAATTCCAACAAACTTGAGCCTGTTGAGAACATAATTCATGAACAGGAAAGCCATGCTCATTTGGCTGGTTCATCGTCTAAAATGTGTGAGGAAGTCTCTGGAGTAAATCAGCATGATATGGTGGTCCCTCGGGATCCCGGGTGCTATTATGGTGATGCAAATGGTAGCAAGATGGAAAGAAAAGGAAGTGGACAGGTAGAGACAAACCACTTAGATTTGTCTGAGTGCAACAGAAATGGGAACGTTAGGTGGGGAGGAGTCAAGGCTCGTTCGTCTAAGCGCCTGAGATCGGTAGAAGGCACATCAACAGAGAGATATAATGGATCAAGTTCGTTTCTTGACAGTCACAATTTCAATAAGAATAGTGTCGATCTAAAACATGAAGAAAATGATACTAAATTCACGTCAAAAGTAGAGATTCAAAATTGTGGGGATAAGATGGACGAAGTACCTCATAAGAATGGTGAACATCCTAGGGATGATACCCCCAAGGTTTTGCATGATGTGGGTGATGGTAAAGCGGACTCTATTATGGATGAATGTCTGGAAAATGATCAATCAGCCAAATTGGTTGGGATGTCTACTGATGAGGCCACCACATTGTCTGTCCCACGTGACACTGAACACCCACTTGATTTAAAAGAGAATCTTCCACCTATCTCAACAAAGTTCAAGAGTAGGCCAGAAAGGACTACAAGTGATCCTGGAAGTCCTTCAAAAGTGAATATAAAATCTGACAGCCCCTCAGAGATGGATTGCAATCCAGTATCAGAAATGCCAGACCGTGATCGCTTGAATGCAACCAGTTCAGACCGTATTGGTGATAGAGTACAAGATCTAGTTGCCCAAATTGAAAAGGATACTCCCATGAGTGCCTCACAGAGTTTGCCTTCACAGTCAACCAAAATGCTCAAGGTTTATCAAAGGTCCAAGTCATGCAAAGCCAAGACAAATTTAACAGGTAATGATGGTACAGGAAATGCAAGCAACCATAACCCTCCTGTTGTGGTTGACTCCTGTGAAGACACAGCTGATGTGGCTCACAGGACGCGATCCGCGGGGCTAAAGATGACTATGCGTGATCCAAATACCACGATTAATAAGCTCAAATTGAAGCAAGTTAATGGACCAGAGGACGCGCGTCAAGCTCCTGAGAATATTTCCATGAATAGATGTAAACTCCCGCTTGAAGAATGGGGATCGAGTTCAAGAATGACTGTTGGGTTGAGGTCTACTAGAAACAGGAAACAGAGTATTCACATTCGTGATACAAGTCCAGTAGATAGAAGAATGCCGAATCAAACAGCAAGGAAAACTTCGTGGTTAATGTTGACGGAACATGAGGAGGGCTCAAGATACATTCCCCAACAAGGGGATGATGTTGTATATTTGAGACAAGTAAGTTATATTCACGATTCATTGTCATCAATTTTGTATGATTTCAGTAGTTCCTTGTAGCCTCTCACTCATTCCAGGTGTGAGAATTTACATCCAAGAAAAAAACAATTTTTGTCACTGGACAGATAGTTGTAGGCCATGTAGGATAGGTAAGGACTGAGTTCATCAAAATCATTATATTTAGATTATATTCTTACAGACATGCTAACATACAATTTAAAACATGTCTTGGTGCTTTTAAGGGTTAATTCCACCAACCTTCTGAAAGGTATCAAAGACTTGAATAAATATTCCTTTGTATAATTGTAAATACTTTGACTCCATAGTCACATGATAGACCCTATAAGACACTACCAAATCAACATTTATTCATTTATTGGCAATCCATGTGCTATATGAGTGGTGCTGATAAAAAAAATGTACTATCTGAGTGGTGCTGATAAAAAAATGTACTCTCTGAGTGGTGGAAATGAATATAAGCTTTCAAACGTGGAAGCTACATTCTTATAGAAATCTTTAACCAAGTTCTTACATCTCATTGTCCTTCAAACTCTATTCTCCTGGTGAGGCCCGTCATAGGGAGTTGGTAGTCCCTCGACCAAGAGGATGGAACACAGGATGTTGTGTTATGAAGTGTCTGAAACACTGGATTTTAGCGTTCCTACATCTAACATACATGAATGTTTTTTCCTTGCGTGATTTGATTGATAGCCAAAGTTTTTGAGTTTATGTTCCCTCTTTATCTTGGTATGCCAAAGTTTATTGTTATTATGAGAGAAGGGGATGCAAGAAGACAATATCATTAGGACTGGTGTTTCAGTTTGTGCCTGTGTTGTATTAATAATTTTATGATATACTTCTTCCAGGGGCATCAGGAATACATGCAACACAGTAGGTCGAGGGAGCCAGGGCCTTGGACATCAATAAAGAAGAAGATAAGAGCTGTAGAATTTTGTAAAGTTGTAGACCTTCAGTACTCGGCTCATGCAGGATCTGGGGATAGCTGCTGTAAAATGACACTTGAATTTGTAGATCCTTCATCAGAGGTGTTTGAGAAATCTTTCAAATTGACTTTGCCAGAAGTCACTGGTTTCCCAGACTTTCTTGTTGAAAGAAGTAGGTTCGATGCTGCGATAGAGAGAAATTGGAGTTTAAGGGATCGCTGCAGTGTGTGGTGGACAAATGATGGTGAAGAAGATGGTTATTGGTGGGAAGGCCGAATTCAAAAGGTGCAAGCCAAATCTGATGACTTTAAAGACAGTCCTTGGGAGAGGTACTCTGTTCTGTACAAGTGTAACCCTCCAGAAACACATCTACACAGCCCATGGGAGCTATATGATGCGTGTGTTAAGTGGGAGCATCCTCACATTGATGATGATCACAAAAGTACACTTGTTTTAGCTTTTGCCAAATTGGAACAGTCAGCCAGCAGCTCCAAGGTAAACCCAAAACCCTTGCTAGAGTTGAAACAAGTGGTAAAATATCACAACACTAACTATTATTTTGTGAAAATTTCAGGATCATTATGGTGTTCAAAAGCTGAAGCAAGTTTCTCAAAAGACAAATTACACAAATAGGTAGCTTTTTATGAGAACAACTTCAACGAATGTGCTCTCTCATAACAGTAGTTGACTGGATTAATGACATTGTGCAGGTTTCCCGTTCCTTTATCTCTTGAAGTGATTCAGTTGAGGTTAGAGAACAATTATTATAGAAATGTGGAAGCAATTAAGCATGACATCGAGACAATGCTGTCAAATGCAGAATCGTACTTTGGAAAGAACGCTGAGGTATCAAGAAAAATAAAACGCCTATCAGAATTCTTGACCCAGACATTGTCATCCTTGTAGTGCCTTTCGTTAAGGTTGAATAGGTTTTGCTGTTAGTTTTTTTGGGTTTAGTTCCTTTTTGTATATAAAATTTAGTTTACATCCAATTTTGGATATCGAGGATATTGTGTAGGAAGCAAAAGATGAGAATAGGTACTGACTGTTGATGGAAATTTCCAATTGAAGAAATTCATTATTGTACAGACAGAGAGGATGATAATGAATCATCTTCATTTTTAAAACAAAAAAAAGAAGGGAAAAATGCAAGGTTGTAGATGTCGATGGCGCTACGACGACGGATATGTTGAATTTCTAAAATAGAATTGTATTACGGAGAATAACTTTTTTAACGAATCACAATAGAGGTTCATTTATATATGGAACAATAGGAAATAAACCAAACTAGGAAACATAATACTAATTAGAAAATCCGAATATTATAATACTTCCCCTCATGTGCAAATTGTGTAACACAAGTATTGCACGTGAAGCAAGAATAATAGGAAAGCAAACATCTACGTCGAACAATGACGGTGCAAAACATCTTCAATCATGCCGATTATATGGAAATGAGAACAAGTGATTATTAAAAAGAATCACTAAAACTTTTTAAGCAACTATGTCATATAATGACAGTGCGGCAACTCGTCGCATAGCAACGGTGCAAGGTGATTTTAAGATTAATCACCAAACTTTTCAAGCAACTACGACGGTGCAAATTCCGCAAAAGCAGCGGAGCAGAAAACTTAACGAACGAGCATCAAAGGTGTGCGGTGGCGCGTTTGAAGTAGCCGAAACATATTGGAATGAACTTGTTGCAAGCCTCTGAGCCTAACCGGAGTGGAGGTGATTTTGATAAACTCTCGAAAATCTCCGGATGAACAGTGTGCATGAATAGTACTTGTGAACAGTGCACCGATGAACAGTGATTATGCGAACAATGTCACATGAAAAGTCACGATGAACAGTACTCGGGATTTTTTTTCCAGAAAAAAAAAACGAACAACACTGCCCTGTACATACACATTTTGCATTGTCATTAACAAAATACCCAATCCCACCCCAGCTTCAAATCCTGGAAAATCTCAAATTTCAAATACCCACTCGGGGTAAATGTAAATAATATTATATAAGGGAGGGTTCTTAGTTAGCATTATACCAGAGAGTTTTCACACCCCTGATCCTGATTTCGGATTCTAATAGTTTATAGAGTGCACATGCATTCTATAGAAGAAGAAACACAAAAGTTACATCACATATCTAATTGCAAGAGGTGAGTTAATTATTACAACCACAACACAGCAAAAACAATCTTCAACACAACTAGAACAGAGTCCAAACAAATAAGACATCTACGGTAAAACTAGCGCTCATGCACAAGTGTGTTTTGTTACCAAAACAGCTACATTTCTCCTCTTTCAACGCCTTTTGCTGTGCCTCTTGCTTTTCTTCCGGCTCCTCTTATCATCATCATCCGAATCAGATTCGGAAGCCGAGTCTGAATCAGATGATTCAGATGTTGAGCTGTACTTGCGCCTCCCTCTCCTCTGCTTCTTTTGCTTCTGCTTCTTCCTCCGCCACCTTTTCTCCTCCTCGGAATCAGAGGATGAACTGTATCCAGAACTACTCTCCCCAGAAGAAGAATCCGATCCCGTAGCAGATGATTTTTCACTCTCCGTCTCAAAAACTGAAGCCTCACTGTCACTACCAGAATCTGAGTCCGGCCGATGCTTCCTTTTGCTCTTCTTAGAACTTTTTTCAGTCTTCTCTTCCTTGTTAATATCTGGATTATCCAGCTCATACGAAGCTGCAAGCCTCTGCCTCAGTTTAGGGTTCTTGAGCTGCTGGGTCCTAGACGGTCGTGAGATGTAAACCCGCTCATTCTTGCACTCGTATGTCCAGTGCCCGGGTTGAAAACACTTCTGGCACTGTGAAGCCGAACCACCCAGTGAAGACATGGAAGACTTGACATCTTTTCTCTCACCAAGCCTCACTGCCTTCTCCGTACTCATCAAATACATCTGCCGCTTGGCTTCCCTTTTCTCCTGCCATCTGCTCGGACCTTCTTCCTTCTGCCCGTACGCATTAACATTTCTAGCAGCTGCAGTTGCTGCCCGCTCCGCCTGAGCCCGGCTAAGACCCTTCGCAGCACTCAAGGCCGCTGCCTTGATTCTTTCAGCAGCAACCTGAGCTTTC
>JAYMTP010002577.1:0-19270 GCA_036897365.1 Geranium brycei
ATGTCGAGTCATCTGGGTAGACATTCGTCAGTGAACATGTAGACAATAAAATAGCCAATATACTCGTAACTACAAACATGTAGGAGATTGCTCTTCTCCACTTGATGATGGTGGGTTCTTGAATGTTGGAACTCCTTCTTCAACAACTTCCTTTAATCTCTTCCAAGAACTCAAGATGGGAGACTTTCAAGCTCTCCAACGAACAATGGAAGAGTGCTGGAGGAAAGAAAGGGTGACTGCTTATTTGAAATTGTGGTTGGTGTGTGGATCCCTAGGTCACTTGTCCTTTTATAGGTGCTGAAAAACAGAGTGTCACGATTGTGACTGATGGGTGTTACGATCGTGACATAGAGAGTCACGGAGGTGGCACGATCGTCTCTCCTGATTTTGGGACCACTTGGACCAGTCAACGTCACGATCGTCTTCTTTGCAAATTGGTCACGATCGTAACTGGAAGCGTCACGATCATGACTCTCTCTGAGTCCCGATCATCTCTTCATCGTTACGCCCGTCATATCTCGCCACTGCTTTCGAACTTGCCAAGCTCCATAATATGTCACGATCGTGATAATGGATGTCACAATCGTAACAGATGAAATTTCTTAAGTGCCAGATTGCTTGAGTTGCAACCCTTGTCCTCTCTCGTCCCGAATTCAGCTCATTTGAGTACCTGTATTCAAAAATTGCACACCAACAGAATCCGATTTTAAATGGCTCTAAAATAGTCTATACGAGAGTGCGATAAATGTGTGATTTAGCGAAATTGAACAAAAACTGCTTGACCTGAGCTTGAAGTCGTGATGACCGCACGTGGGTTTATAGAACATTTATGGTTACACATATAAAGCCATTATGGAAAAACACAATATAAGTTCTAACTTATCGTGGTTTTAGCTCAATAAATATTTTATCTGTATTGATTTCCGCGAACTCGATGTTACAAAAACCATCTCAACTCTCACCATGATATAATCTAGACAGCAAATATTGACAACTAATGATCTAATTTGAGAACACAAATATGTCTTAAACCAAGAAAATATTACAAAATATTAACTAAATGTATTCAACTGATCAATGCACTTTAGCGTTCCATTACATTGTACATTATACAACCATAAGGTTTGAAATTACAACAGTGACTGATTGATCCCTCGTTGAGCACGTTAGAGAAGTCTACGTGATTTGGACGAAGTTTCATCTCCTCCGAAAAATCCAACGTATAAAGATCGTATTAGGGTTTAATCTTAACTGATATGTGCAAAGTTACTGTTGAAACTAGAAATTTGGGCAACTTAAACAACGATTTTGTGATGGTAGTAACAAAATTGCAGCAAGATGAAATGACAAAAATACCCTTGGTGTGAAGGGAAAATGATGCTGAAACATGCAATTTCCATTTAATTACAATCCGCTACCATGGCGTACGTCCTATCACAGCCACCAGATTTCCAATCCAACGGTTATGATTAGGTTTGTACATTTGTATGTTAGTCGGGGGTTTGTACCTTAATTAAGTCCTTGATGCTTATATTTAAGTACATGTTATGTGTACCGTACATTTTGGAGTAGTCAAAATCAAATAATCAAAACTTGCTTATCACACTGGTTAAATTAAATTAAATATATGAAGAAATAGTTTGAGAGATGGAGTTCAAGTCCCATCAACAGTCTTGTGATTGACTCAAAGTTAAGCTAATTTGGGTGATGTGTATATGGAGCCATGTTGACCCTTTCAATGATGAGAAAGGCATGTACAACATAGGCACTGTACAAAACCAGTAATTATTAGATTCCCATTAAATATCAAAATCAAAGCAACACAACACCTGCTCTTTTGTGTGTTGCACTGTTCATAACTAATAGCAACAAAACAAACCATGACCTAACTTTCTTGTTTCATCAACTGATCCATACACATTATGGCCAATTATTTAAGAAACAATGTATTGTACTATTGCTTCCATATATATTACAAATGGAGAAGCATGATGCAATGGGATGATGAATGTGGAAAGAGAATCTAGAGGTTCATGGAGCAAGGAACATATCTATGCACAATCCAAAAGATTTTGATCACCAGTAAACTTGGAGCAGGTCTTTTGGTAATTAAAGCACTGAAACACAGATGAAGAAAAAGAAAAGGAAAAAGGGTAGTATATATGTGTATATATAAATGTATGTATAGAGAAACAAACAAATATATAAATGGATATGAAGTGTAGGAGGAGAGTGTTATTGAATTGGATCAATGAAAGAAGCAAAATAAAGGAAAGGCACAAGACATGAAGAAAAGAAACAGAGGAGGTACATTGCCAATTCAGACTCTCTCTCTATCTCTGGAGAATCTTACAGAGAGAGAGAGAGAGCATGATCACATGCACAAACTGGCATTGCAGCACTGTGCAACAGTGAGCATCTCACTAGTAGCTAAACCCTAACCCATCTCCATCTTATATATACATTCATTTACCTGCAGATCCATTGATCACCTCATGATCTTATGCAATTTACATTACAAACAAAAGCTTGTTAACTCATATTATTTTCTATATGGTAGTGAAGATGATCATGTTTTTGTTCTTTTCTTTTGTGAGGATATGTAACATTTGAGTGGTGCTATGGAAGAAACTCTTGATTATGTGTAAGATTAGAAAGAAGGGAACATTTAGATGATAATTCATCATGATGAAAACTAAAAGGAAGCCATGTATAGTTAACTTTAGATCATAATTGAGGCTGACCCAGCTAGAAAGCAATGATCAACATAAATGAAATGAGTACCCACACAACAGCTAGAGTATACAGGTATAGCTACTAGGCAAAACAGATGTGTCTGCCACAACATAAACATACACCAGAACAAAAAGAAACAAAAAAGAGGAAAAGATCATCATATACACTTATTACTAATTAAGTTATGTTTTGAGCCAAAATTAAGGTAAGTGGTATTTGAATGATAATGGAATCTACTTTTAACAGAGAAGAAAGCAGAAAAAGTGCAGGAATGATGATCACATACAGATACAAGAGTAGAGAGAGAGAGAGAGGTAATTAATTAAACAAGAAGGCACACAGAATGACACACACAAACAAGGAAGAGAGGTTCAGGGCCTGGTGAAGCCAGAATCAGGAGAATGTTCTGGTCCCTATTTCTAAGCCCACACCCTTCATTTTTCAGGACCTGCTCCACCTCCCTCCTCCACTCCACTCACCTTTTCTTTAAATATTTTAACATCAATATCAATATTGTATCTACTGTCCTTTTTTCTTCTTTATATTAAAATGATGATTCATTTTTCTTTATTGACCTGGTTTGACCAGATTAAAATGATCTCAGTAGTAGGGTGGTCCATGAAGTGGTGGTGCTGGTGTGCTGGTGTGTGTGTACAATACATGATGATGTCCATATTCTTTAGCTTTTTGGTACTATCAGAGACACAGAGAAAGAGAGAGGTGATGAGATGAGATGAGAGATTCTCTCTCTCTCTCTCTCTCTCTGCCATAGCCATTGCTGCTTCTCTGCTTTACTTTCTCTACAATCAATATACTTTCTTTCACACTCACTACCCTATTCTATGCTCACATGTATCATGTCCCTCTCACATTCCTACATTAACATATACATACATTTTTCATCACTTAAACCGCACACAATAATAGTAGTAACAATAATAATTTATTTGTTATGTCATCAAACAATATATAATTGTTCATCTCAAGAGACATTTCTTAATGGGAAGGGCAATTATTAAGCATGTGTATTTGTGGGGTTTGATGAATAATTAAAAATAAAATGAAAAGAAGGGCACAGCACTATTTGGTTTTAATTATTAGAGGATGCAATGTTGTTTGATGGTGAACTCATGAAAGTACTGTGACATAAATGATAAGGGAACTTTTGCTTTGGTGAAGCTGAAGCCTATCACAAGAGAATCAAAACTTTGGAAAAAGAAAGCTACGTTCAATTCATTTTCCAAAGCTTTTTTGTACCTTGCAATGCCTGTATAGTCCTATAGGCACAGCTTGCTATAAAGCTATGTTCAATTCATTTTCTAGGGTTTTAGTTTTTGTTTATGCATAATCATGATAACAAAAACACAAAAGCAATTGAATGTGAGATCAGTAACTGCAGAAAATAAAATCATATGTACAGAATCAATGAAATCTAATTGTGGGGGTTTTTTTAATATCATGAAGAGCTATAGATATAGATACATAGGATTGATAAAACAATATTATAAGAGATTCAGACAGACATGAAATGAAATGAAAAGACCATGAAAGACGAGGTACAATGTTGTAACTCCTGTGTTGCCAGCTGTTTCTGCTAATAGTACTTTTTTGCTGAAAACTTGGAACACATTTCCTATATAGTTCAACATATATGCATGATAATCATAAAAGAAAAACATGTTAATGGGTATTAAAATTTTAAAATATACTAATAATCAGACTGATTCATCTATCTTTCTCAGCAAAATTGAACAAGATTAACTTATTTATTTCACATGATATATGGTCAAGAAATAAAATGGAAACCCTAGCTATATATATGGAGATGGAGAAGAAAAAGTAATGATTAGTACCTGGTTTTTTGTTGGAGATTTCTTTCTTCCTCTCCGAGCATATAGCATGCAAAGTATACATATAGAAATTATAAAAAAAATACATGAAATTAACATTAATATTGTTGGAAATCACAAATTAAAGAGAATGAATTGAGGAAGATATATATAGATGTGGAAGTAATCATAATTAATTCATATGCATGGCTCCTCATACGCCATACACGGAGGCCACCGACGTCCGGCGGGTTCTCGGCAAATGGCATACAGGGAGCCAGGCATATATAAGAAGAATCAAGAATCAAATGATTGCTCCAATCAAGAAGCAAGAACAAAAGAATTGAGAAGAAGAGGAAGAGGAATAGTACTAGTAGTAGTGATGAGAAGATAGTGTTTGTGATGATGAGTAAATTTTGGAAATAGAGGTGGAGAAAGTGAAGATCTAGAAGGGGTATTTATGGAGACTGAAAAAGAATAAGAAAATTAAAAACAAAAATCACTCTTGCCCCCATAGAAATATAAGCCTAAGAACTAGCTTAATAAGGATTAGAGGCTGGCTCTTGTTGGTTATTAATAGGGTGAGGGCAATGAGAGTGAAAGGAGGAGGGATGTGTGTGGGTTAGGAAGTTTCTGCATCACTCCAAGTATAGACATTTCATGTCTCTTTCTCTTCCCGAACCAAACCCGAACTCGACCCTGATTAAATAAAAAAAAACCGGGTTGATCTGTATATATCGAGTTCAGATCATTTTGTCATCCCTGCCATAGGATTGGTTAGGCCGGGTTTGTAAAGTTAAATAATTCAGGTTTGAAATCTCTCTCCTTTTAATTTTTTTGTGGGTGGTAAACCAAAAATTGCTTTTCTATTCTGAAAACCTCTCTTCTTTTTGTCTTCCACTGCTTGGAAACACTTGGATTCCTCTTTCCTTTCTTCATCTCTCTCCCTCTCCTCAATTTTAAATTATTATTATATGCATTAATATGTATATCATCCATCATCACCTTTTTTTATATTTTATTTTCCCCTTCTTTGTACCCTCCTATTACAATGTTACTATTCTATTCTTTCAACACTCATATAATTAATGATTCTCATTTAACACCCTTTTTTTTTCTCTCCTTTTCTTAATTGATTTATTATGCCTAATTAACCAATCCTATTAATTACATCCTTTTCTCACTTCTCCAAACCAACTTTATTAGATATTGTTTTCATTTATTTTTTAAAAATTATGAATACTTATTGACCTTTCATTTTATATAACTAACATGATATTGAGGGCAAAAAATGGTACATGTATATATGATGTAAGTTAATATATGATAGTTCTTGCGAAGGATCAATGTCTTGGTGAGAATCTTTAGCTGTCAAAAAAACAATAAGGCCACCAATAAAATTTAACTGCATCATATTCAAACAAATTCATGTCAGCATCGTCTTGTGTTTCTCTACCTTTTGTTTCTTTCTTTGTTCTTCTTAATTATTTCTCAAACCCACATCCCTAACTATGCTTAATTTAATTCTCTCTATATTTAGATTCTATCAACCCACAAAAATGAATGCTCTCATTTCCTATTAATCTATATGTGTTATCAACTCCTACAACTTCTTTCATATCTCAGTTCATGCTGTTATTAGTTTGTAAATGTATATTTAATTAAAATCATCAAAGAATATATTAATTATTGTTTGATTGAAACTCAACGAAAATTCACTGGAAAAAATTAAGGCAATGTTTAAAAGAGGCCAAGGAGAAAGCACTGACCATAAAAATCCAAGAAAATAGCCAAATAAAATACGGAAACAATAAACAAATGAAATCATTTTTTATCCCCAGAAAATGGAATATAATAAAGTGACTGGAATTGGAATGTGAGTGTAACCTAAAACAACAAGCACAGGGGATAAGGGAAGTGTGACTGTGACCATCACCCAAACATAAAATATCAATACCAAAATTATATATTATAAATGAAATAAAGATAAGTAATTAATTAATTATTTATTGATTTCAAATTTTATTTTATTAATAAAAAAATATGAGACAAAGCTCCTTTTGAAGTCCTATTAAGCAAGGTGGTAGGAAATCAGGAGTTGTCTCCACCATGTCCACTCCATTCATGCATCCATCATTTATTAATATTAATATGCTATTTTTAGAAGCAACTCTCTCTCTCTTCTTCTGAATTTAATAATTAATATGTAGTCAATATTGGACCAACCTCACAATTCCATAACAGAGGCAGTGTTCTCAACATGCCAACTTGAAAATATATATAAAAGAATGAGAATTTTATGGGAAAATTAATATTATAAAATAATTTTCCATTTTATTATAAAGAAAAGGAGTGTGTGTGATTGGATAGGTAGGTAGCATCATGGCTATTGGGAGATCAAAGTTTGACTGAAATTAAAGTTGGGGAGCCTAATAAGTTCAAAGATTGTATGTGATAAAGAAGATATATGCGATCTTTGCTTTTTCTTTTGTGTTGATTCACCTACAAAATAAAAGGATCAAATTTCATTTGAATTATACTCGTATTTCTTAAAACTCAGATGTAAAGTAAGTGTTATGGCAATAAACTACAAATAATATATTGAATTCTCGTTAAAATATGAGAATGCTCAAGTTGCTCAAAAAAAGAAAGATAGGTGGTTCAAGTAGTGATCACTATTTTATAAGAAACTTCTATATAGAGTTGTAAAGCATGCATTATCATTTAAGATGTCTCTTGATTCATGTATTTCTTGATTTGGAAGGCTGATGAGAAATAAACAAAATTCTTCCTCGACCTTCAAAAATCATTAAAATCTTTATGATATGATTTTTGTTTTGAAGAGAAAGAAGAATGGCATATTATTATTGAACTTGGTACTGTATACATTAAGATACGTTTACTAAAATCAAACACTCAAGCTTACGCGGGTTATCATTTAAGTTGTCTCTTGATTTATATATTTCTTGGCCTGGGAGGCTGATGACGAGAAATAAACAAAACTAAAAACCAGGTGGAAATAAATTTGAATTCATCAGTTAAAATCTTTGCAATATGATTTTTGCTTTGAAGAGAAAGAAGAATTGCATATTAGTTATTGGACTTGGTATTTTAAGCATCAATTAAAAAGATAAACCATATGAACCCAATATAGATAAAGTTAGATCTACTTCAAAATTCAAACTTATAGTAATTATGTCATAAATAGTCATGGTAATAATGAAGCAAACACATGCAAGAAAAGTAAATCACATTCAAGACTTGAATAGAGTAGTTGACATGTTGTTATCAATTTGAACATTATGGAGATGCATACAAAATTGCAAAACCATAGTAATTTCCCAAAAAAATGAATAGAAATCATTGAAAATGGCAAAGAAACAAGTGAGTGATTGGTGAGGGTGTGGCATGCGCGATCCAAGTGGTTCCCAAAAACATTACTAGTGAATAAAGTGATGTTAATGTTGATCACCATCACCATCATGTACACATATATGTGTGTGGGAGCATTCAATTCAAAAGAAAGAGCATTGACTATTGAGAAATGGAAAAATATATGGGAAACAGAGAATCTTACAGAATATAAATCTAAGCTGCATAGAAACAACATAAAAAAAGTTAGCATCGGAAACAAGAAAAGGGAGAGACAAAGCATGCATGACATGTAAGAGTAAGACACATATATATGCATACACATATATAAACCTAGAGAGAAAACTAGGGATCCATATGGGTTGATATAACCAATACTTTTTTTATCAAATCAATGTATCAACTTTAAAAAGTTGATTTTCAAGCTTCAAGTAAAATCTTAATTAGATTTAAGTAATACTTTTCCAGTTGGCAAAAATAATTTCTTTCTTAAAAATCAGGGTCACCTGATTGATAGCAAGTGTGGGATCAATAAGAGTTACACGAGGGTATAATCGATTTACATCGACCCAGAATTTACAAAGACTCGACTGAAAAAGTATTCAACTTGAACTCGATTTGGGCTTGAACGAATTTCATATTTAATGAATTTTGGCTCGACTAAAAAACAGTCATACTCGAGTTTGGCTCGCGATTTGATTATGATTCGTTTAATTTTCATTATATATTCATTAAGAAGAGAATATTATTAATTGTGATTATATATATAAAGTATATTTAATTACATATTTGATGAGGTGACTTATGAACTTATATTCCTTCAATAAACTCGACTCATTTCATTAAATAAATTTGACATTGTGATCGAATTCGACTCAAGTTTAATTATAATAAGCATAAATCGGATAATTAACATATCACGAGCAGCTCGTTAAAGCATTAGAATCATCTATATATAGTAAGCTAGGATTGAACCGATCGAAACAAAACAGATGTATATATACACATTTATAAGTATAAGAAGGAAGGAAAAAATAGGAGGGTTGGTTGGAGGGTTAATTAGGGTTTCCGGGAATGTACAAGTTTTATCGTTTAGAGATTTGGAAGCAACCAAGTGTGAGAATCATGCTGTCAGAATACACATTATTCATTCTCTCAATGTACATGTAAAGCTCTTTTATTAATTACCATATTGTATTAATTAATTACCAGTATCATACAAATTTAATTTCACCTATATTATATATTTGCCATTTTCTCATGTAGTTATGTATGTCAATGTGTCATTTATATTTACTCAAGACCAAAGTTGTAGATGTTACACGGTGTTATGATGGCGGACGAGGCCATGATAGCGCCATAACGAATTTCTATTTTTGTATTTTTAATATAAATTAAATTGCAAATGTAATAAAAGTATATATTATGCTGCAGTTTTAATATTGTCAACCTTTTTAAAAAAAGAATTAATTAGTTTGAACAGAAACGACCTAAATTAATTTAAAATCAGTACAAAATCAGTCCAAAGCGGTCACGGCTTGACGCCTGTGTAATTTCGGAGTCATGGGCTGCCATGATGGCGCCATTTACAACACTAGGTCAAGACCCCTAAATATAATTAACGAGAAGAAGAAAACAGGAGAGCAGTGAGAAAAGTGAGTGATTGTGCAATAATATTAGTTTATTTATTTATACTAATTAACATTATAGTATTAATAATTAATGCTCATTCCATTTGAGTCCTTTCTCGAATTCTACACCATCACGCCTGTTACTTCATTCAGTACTCCATCTGCTCCAGCTTTTCGAACTCTAATTCTTTATCTATTTTCATATATATATTTGTAATAATAAATGGACAAAACATGGGTTCAAAACCCTAATTTGTATGGTCAGTCAGTACTCAGTAGAATGATCTGTGTTTTCATGTCTCAAGAAAACAAAAATAATTGAAACACTCCAAATACCTAATTAAGTACTTGACACCTTATTTATTTATGTATTTTATAGACAAGTTTAAATAAAATCACATAGATTAAGAATATATGATGAGGTTGCAAAGGGTACAAAATGTACCTTTGCACTAGCTGTTTATTTAATATTATTAAAATGAATGAAATGGAAGCATCAAAATCTACTATACTTCACATGCTGTATTTTTATTTAATTTCATGAAGCAGCATAAGAGTAATATAGTGTTCCCATATGGTGAGGATTAGCTGTCACTCATTGGTATGTTTGCATCCCAAAAATGTTTGTCATTGGGCAGCCATAATAAGAGATGGGTGTGTGTTGAGATTGAGACCTCATCAAATAGTTTAAATTAACTAATCTACATTATAGGGTGTTAATGAAAACTTTGTAAATTCACCTAATTATATATAGAGGGAAAGCATAAAAAAAGTTGATGTCATAATTTTACCAGTTGAATCGATAATTTCAAATATCACAGTTTATTCAAAATCTTAAATAATCTTATAAAAACCTTTAAAAAGTCCAAACTAAAATGAGTTAATAAATGGAAAGGATAATTACATGTAGGTCACCTAAAAAATTTGTATTCACACACAAGTTACCAAACTTTTATTTTAATTTATGAGATTACCAAAAATAATTTTTGACTTACTATTAGTACATTTGTTAGAGAATTTATGTTATTTTGACATGTGTGCCTCACGTGGTCAAATATTGGATGATAATAGCCAAAATACCCATTGTGTTATTAACGATACCACTTTACTCTTCTCTTTCACTTTCTCTGGAAGCTACAGACCTTATGCCAACAATTATGACACCTCGCCGGCTTGCCTCCCTGCGCCACCCCACCCTTGGCCTTCCTCGATGACCCACCTCTAGATTTGGATGGAGGAGCAAGACCCACATGCACATCCTAGGTCGTAGTAGATTTTTTGGTCGAATTTGAGGTCGTTGAGGGACTCAGAGGAGTTGGGAGGCAAGGAGTTGGAGCCTCCATACCCGATCCCAAAGCTAGAACATATTTCCCTTTCCATGTGTACTACTCTCTATAGTCCATTCATTACACTTTTGTTGTGATTGTGAAATTGATTGAGTGAGAGTAATTGGAAAAAATATTTTTAGTGACCTATGTGAACAACAGTGAGACAAAAAATGTTTTTAGTGATCTGCATGAGAATTCAAACTTAAAATGACTTATCTGAAATTATTTCTAAATCTAATTTAATATTAGCTTAAATTATTTTCTAACTTAAGTATCACTTACATAGGTTCAAACAAGTGATCTACATAATTTGAACATTAATTAACACATTTAATACGAGACACTTCACTAATTAGATTAGTCCCATAAATGATGGGAGACAGGAGGAAGACAATGGCATGGTAAATTAGGGAGAGCATAAGCTCATAGCTATAGTCTTTGAGTGAGTCTCATGTATAGGGAAGATTTATAGGTACTATCTACAGTATCATGTCATGTACACAAAAGCTGTGATTAGCTACAACAAGCTTTGGGACAACCCAAGTTCCACACAGTGCCAAAAAAAACACACCCACTTTCTTTGTTCATTTATATTCTCATTTCCTACTTCACATCTCATTACTCTCTCCACTTGCTTGCAAGCAATAAAGATTCATTTTTACCACCTACATGACCTAACTAATATTCCCACAACAAAAAAGATTCATCACCATGACAATGACCTTCCATTTCCTCAATTTGTTAGTTACTAGTACTTTCAATCTCATCATATCAAATTGATAAATTTTAATAATTATAATTAAATTGATGTAATTTAATTGTCACTAAACTGTGATTGAACAAGTACATTCGGTATGATTCTGACACCGTGAATTTAGCGACATGGCCCTAAACTTCTCATGTGCACGTGTTTGCTGTGATCGTGGATTAAGGCAGTGGCGTCTCTATCATTAAGCTGGTTAAATCACCGCTTAAGGTCCACCAACCAATAAGACCCCAAAAATATATAATTATATAATAAGAAAAAAATTTCTTACATGGTAACTTTCTAAAGGAAGATGAAAATTGAATCTCTGGTTTAGATTCTGCAATCTTTCTTCACCCCCGAAAAATTAAGGCTCATTACTATTTTCGTGTCTTGTTTGATCACTGCTAGAAAAGATGAGCTGCCAGTGGGTCAAGGATGAGCAAGTGTTGAATCCAAGCTTAAACAACCACTTCTAGTATGAATTTCTTAAATATGTTTGATCGTATAACCAATTGCATTCTAAATGCATGTCAATTACGTTCTAAATGCACGTCGATTGCATTTTAAACACATATGTATATTATTAAATAATATAATTATAAAAATGTTTATTGTACAATAGATTATTGTTTTACTGCGTGTCTATTTTTACTCGGTTAGTAAAAAATTTAGAGTACCTTCTTCTATTATAAAAATGGGTCAATCTCATAAAAGTACTCTTAAGTTGACACCATTTGTAGATGGATACACCTACGTTAGAAAACTGATTTTAAAGACAATAAAGATTCATTTTGTGTCATGTTAGTCAACGGGTTAGATATCAGTTATTTTTAGTGTGAAATAACAAATATGCCCCTCCTTGTCACTCAAATTTTCAAATGCATACCACTTGAAGTTTTTTGTTCATTTTTTCTCTTTTTTTCAAAGCTCTGACTTTAACACTAGTCACAAGACCAACGATCCAAGTAAGCTTTCGATGCAACTGTCGTTCCTCATATTTCTCTACATTTCGCAATTGTATAGCCAACAGACTCACAACCAGATCAAAACCTAAGACGTTCTTTGAGTCACCATTTTAATTCACTCCTGAGTTTTACCAATCGATTCTCATAACCTAACATGCGCAAATTTTATGAATTCACTTCCATTTTCAAATTCTGATTAGGAACAATCTTTAAAACCCTAAAACCAAAACCAAAGAGGCCAACGAAGGTAAAGCATGATACCTTCCTTCCTCTCTCCATCAAAACACATCAGACCCATCTAGGGATGGCAATGAGACGGGTTCGGGGCGGATTTGGTAATCTCATCCCCGTCTCCATTAGAAACGGGGTGGAGATTCCCCGTTAGGTTTCCCCGTCGGGTTTTGGGGATTCCCCATTTCCAACCCAAAATAATGTTAAAACATGTTTATTTTTTAATAAAATTTGTATTAAAAATATTATTTTAATAAAAAATATATTTAAAGATATTATTTTTCATTAAATATGTATTATAAAATATATTTTGTAATTAAACAAATATATTTTTTAATATATCGAGGCGGAGTGGGGCGGGGATACCTCACCCCATCCCCACCCCGTTCCCGTACGGGTTCGGGCATTCCCCGCCCCGTCCTCGTCCGGGTTCGAGGATGTCCGTCGGGGACGGGGTATATTGCCATCCCTAGACCCATCTCCCCATCTTTCTTCTCGAACAAACCCCACTACAAGCAACCCATCTACGCCCTCTCCCTCCAACAATCTCACGCGCTGCCGGAGATCGAGCCCTTCCGGAATTGGCTCTGCGACCAAGAAATGGCCTACGGAAAGTCCCCGGCCAAGCCCGCCGTCGCCCCCGAGGGCCTCGGGCTTGTAGCCCAGAGGGACATTGGCCGGAACGAGATCGTTTTGGAGACCCCAAGAAGTTCTAGATCAACCTAGAAGTTGTTTCAACGTCGGAGATCAGGAAGGTGTGTAAGGGTTGAAGTCGTGTGTCTCGGTGGCTCTGTTCTTGCTCAGGGATATGTTTAGGGATGGTTCGCCTTTGTGGGCTTATGTTGATATCCTCCTGGAGGTCACATATTTGACTATGTTTTGGTGGATTTTGGTTGGATTTGTTGGTGTTTGGGGGTTTTGTTTGAAAGTTTTTATTTTGATTTTGGGATTTTTTTGAAATTGTGGGATTTTGCTGCCAACTTTCTGGGTAGGAGAAAGAATGAACAAAAAGTTTAGCGTGCATTTGAAAATTTGATTTACAATGAGGGACAATTTTGTTATTTAATACTAAAAACTAACTGATATTTAACCTCATTGTCTAACATGATACAAAATGAATATTTACTGACATTAAAATCAGTTTTCTAACTTAAGTGTATCTATCTTTAAATAGTATTAAGTGTATTTATCTAAAATTAACCCTATAAAAATTTAAGGCTAATATAAATTCTTGCTTGAGGCCCCCGAGAATTATAGGGCAACCTCTAGGCTAAGGATGGGGTCGAATCAATTCAAAAACTAGTGAGTGGAGCCATATATATTCATGTGAGGTCCGTTGTGTGTAATCATTCATGGCATGAGCATCAGAACTTTGTGAGTTGAACGTTTCTTTCACTCACTATCAGTCTAATACAGACAACGTTAGCACACAAGAGGCAAGACAAAGACTATAATGAAGTTCGTTCAGGGGAGAAATTTTAATCCCATGTGCTAGCTCCTCACATTCTACTGCCACACTCTGCTCAACTTCCAAATGTACTATGCCACTAGCAAAATAAAACCATAATAATATTGGGCTCATATATATGTTTTGTGAAGAGATGGTTAATATGCCCTTGTACATCCAAGTTTTAACAGAGAATGGGCCTAAAGCCCAACCTTGCATGGCTCAACCGGACTGTAAACGGTAAAACCAACTGTTCAAATTTTATGGTTTGGACCAAACCCCAAAGTAACGACACAATTCCTTAACATTTACCCATCAAGAAATATTGCACCAACCCCAAAGTAAAAGCAAAGAATTGGCTTCAAGTCTTCGGCACGGCAACAAACAAATCAAATTGATTTCTTCCTCATTCATTTATTTACTTATATATTTTATTATTTTTTGCGTACAATACTTAATAATATATTTTATTATTTTTTTATACAATCCTATTAAATATAGAATATTTGCTTCCCATATTAAATTCATGTAATGTTCTATAAATTTGTGCTCTTGGTACTAATACAAATATCAAAAGCGTTTGACTCTTTTTCGTCAATTTTGATACAAGGACAACTTATTTGGGCGCGATATACGCTGCCATAAAGAATTTAAAGGTGGCATACCCAACAAACGTACGCTGCTTTTGAGTTTTTTATGACATCGCACAAACAAGGTGTGTTGTTATTGACGGTGTCCGGAACTTCTCAAGGTTTTGTTTGAGGTACTTATTTATTTCTCTTAGAAGTGAAGAGGTAGGAAGGAAGTGCTCGTAGAGGTTCATCCTGAGCTCGAGGTAGGAGAGGGGCGTAGGCGTAGTAGCTCGATGGTAATATCCCCTTCAGTCTTCAGTCGGTTCTACCCTCTAAAGCTAAGCCGTGTTTCCTGCCATTACCCAATCCTATGGGATTTCTTAATTAGGGAGTTGCATGTCCGTTGAAAGATTTCCTTATGCAACAATTATTTATTTGACTGTTTGAATAAATATTATCGTTAGGGGTTTATGGCAGCGCACAAGGTCATGTGCGTTGTCATTAACAAAATATTTCAAGCAGTATATAGTTGCCCAAAGTTTATAAATTGTGAGGGTCTTTGCAGAAATTTGTGTGAGATTATTGTGTGCATGCTGAAAAGAATATTTTGTGAGAATTTTTGCATTTGCGGTATCTGATTAGATGAATGTCGAATCAATAGGATATGTGAAGTACCCAGACTTGTACTCGTTGCTCTTTGGTGACGAGGTGTTGAACAATATGATAGAATCTACTCTATCATAATCGTCAAAAATACGTTTCGACATTATCAGGTTGTGACATAGCTAAAATCTCCGAATTTGGAAAACTTGTTTTTGAAAAGTTGTAGATCTTCGATTTCGCTTCAATTTGGTACATAACTTTCCCTAATTTGAGTCTCAATTGATCGAGTTATGCTCTTCGCAAGTTTCAACGACAATTAGGTTCAATATGTATCATGAATTGACATGTTTATCCGCGACAATCACTCAACTATTCATGAAGATATAAAAGCACACAATGATGACAAAATATACAAGAACAAGGACAAAAACATTAAAAAAATGTGGGAAAAGGTAACATGTAAATATACTCATATGCCTTGGTCGAAATTCTAGACCGAGATGGAGTAATATCGTCATCATCAAGGCTCAAAGGATTCATTCATAATCCAAGCTTATCCTTTCAATTTCAATTTTAATGTCAATGTCAATTTCAATGTACTATGGTAGTATTATTACGTGATATGATTCTAACTTTTATTCTCCACTTAGGACTATTAGCTAGTTATCCTCAATAAAATCTCAATTCGTTGAGCAAAAAAAAGATATGATCACATCAAGTAGGATATGTGGACTGCACAAACCTATACCCGTTCTTCTTTAATTACGAGGTGTTGGACAATATGATAGAATCTAGTCGATCATAATAATAAAAAAATTGATGAAGATCATCCTATAAAAGTTGAAGAGGGAGGTTTCCAATATGTACACATAAAAATTTTCCGAAGTCCTGATACTGATAGGAGCGGGTCTCCCACGCGATCAGCATATCCGCACAACAAGAGTAGGACATGTCGCGATTGGTTCGGGGGTACCGATCGGTGTTTAGGGTAGGGGTTTTATGAGTAGGAGTGCATCGCTAAGAGGTCATCGAGGCCTTTGCCGCCGAGGGTATCGTCCACATTCCTTGGAGCTTTTTTTATCCATCAAGATTTTGTTCATATATCGGCCACTTTATAAATACATTATGTTTCACATATTTGCTTAATATTTTAAGTGTATCAATCTACTAGGATTGACCTAATGGTTAAGTGAATATCTTATCTGCTAAAAATTTAGATGTTCAATCTCTACTCAGTGCCTGCTCGATCGAGAAGAGTAGAATGTAAGGATAGAAGTATATTTTTTGCTAGTAAGTGCATCATATTTTGGCATTCAACATTCACTTTTAGCAACTTTGTGAGTGACTTTGCAAGTGTCACAATCAAAACAAGAAATGTGTTTGAGGATTGCTTCCGAATGAAACTAAAGACTTGGTTATAGTAAATCTCAATTGGGGAAGATTCCACTGGGGATGACGACGTCGCCAATATTGACGTGCCATGGGTCAGCCAAGTGCGTCGCCAAGTTCTCTAACGGTCCCGTTCCCGGGTACGCCGATTGCTGCACGCATAACCCAACAAAAGCCAACAACGCAAGTCGACCTACACACAAAACACCACCATAACAAATTCATTTAATCACCAAACATGAAACAACATTGTTGCCATTATAAGTTAACCAAGTGGGTACGTGTTTAAGAAGAAACGGACCGTTCTTGACCTCCTTGACTTTGTATTCCTCGAACTTCTTGGGGTCCTTGGAGTAGCCCAGGGGGTCGAAAGCGCCACCGGGGTATTTCCTCTTCTCGGGGCTCTTCTCCATGCTGCGCTGGTGCTCCACAAAGGCAATGGCCATGAACTCAATGGCTAGAATTGTGGGTAGGGTACCCCACGGAACTGGGTTGCCCAAGTATGTGGCTTGCCCTCCTGGTAACGCCGCCCATTCCTGCGCCTTCACCCAGTTTCCTAGACCCAATGTCTCTGGTACCAATATCCCTGGCTGCAACATTTTAGGTACCCACAAACATTAATCATTATATTGGTTGCATATTATCGATATTATGAAATACTTTGTACGCCAGTAAATGTATTATTAGAGGGCCGACTGAACTAAAATATAAGCACGACAAACCTAATTTCTATGGTAAAGGAATTTTTGACAAGCCCAACAAGAGAAGAGTGTGATTTTAAGAATATGTGATTTAAGGGGGTCAATAGAATGAGAGTAGGGTCTATGATAAATATGTGTGAGAGAACTAAATGAAAATATTTTTGTAGATTGAATTTAGACTCATGATGTACATTCTTGTATCATATTAAATAATCAACGGAATTAAAATCTCAATGTATGTCCATTGAACTTGATTATCTTGAGATGATAAGACTAAGATATTTTATAAGTTGGTAAATGCATCCATATTCAGATCTGCTGTACCAAACTACGATATCACACTATATCAAACTATGATATCACGTTACAATTTGAATATACTCCAACCATTGTATGAGCTAATAAATATACCCATATCTTTTAGATATGAGACTATAGTTCAACAAAACATATACCAAGAAAAGAAACTTACAACAGCAAGCATTGCTCATCTGCAATGAATGAGTTCAGACTCTTTGAATCTCTCCAAATTCTCCGGAACTTCTCCTAGCCCAAGCGGGTCAAATCCAAAGTCTCTGGAACCACATCACAAACATGTTTCAGTATTTAAAGCCCGACCGACAAGCAAATATCATACTACATTGAAGTCTGACACACATAAAAATCTAATCAGGCGAACGAATGTTCAAAATACTTATCAAATTGTTAACACATAATATTCTAAGGGGTAAATAAGATATTTCTTATCTAGTTTAGACATTACAAATGAGTCACTTGGTCAATATTAGTAATATAATTTCTACCAGTGTATTTCCCGGGAGCAGAGCCGTCGAGGTAAGAAGGGCGGGGCTGGCCGGGCATCCACTCGGCCGACACGGAGAAGCGGCTGGAGCGGCTGGCATTGTCAAATGGTGCAGCATTCAAGAATCTGGACCCAGAAGAGGACAGCGACGACGGGGATCGGACGGCGGAGATGCCACAGCTCATCAACGTGTTGGTAGGCATTGGTGATCAGAGCTTGAGATCTTACAATGGAGTAAGAGAGAGTTGGAATGTGAAGATTTGGAAGGTGAAAAGAATAGGAGGGTTTGAGACTTGTAGTGATGGAATGGAGATGTAGGCGAATCCAAGTGTTGATACTCATTGGACCACGTGTCACTTCTCAATCCATTTGAGAGTGAAAATAAAATGAGATGTGTAATTGTGTTGGTGAGTGATTTGGACAGAGAGGGATTGCCAATTGGATTTCCCTATTTCTCCATCTCTTACCAATCTTCGTGGGATTGTATTGCACCAATTCTAGATTTCAAACACCTTTTATTAACAAATTTATATTGGAATACACTCCAGTACAAACCAGGTTAAACGTTTGAAACGTCCAACCAATTTCGGGCGTTGATTTGCGCGCGCGTTGTCCCAGTGCACGACACGTGTCCCGAAAGTTCATCCGCGGTGTTTTTCCGAATGAAAAACATTTCATACTCAGACACAAAAGTTCCACATAATCCAAAACATTCCACAATTTTGGATAAAAGTTCCACCAGTTCGAACAGTTTTCTCCCGATTTATATTTCATTGTTGCTCTATTTATAATACATTAATCCAAGACCAAGACTTTGTCAAATAGATTATAAAATTGGAGAATGACACTTGCTTTAGTATACTTCACTAGGGGTGTTCATTTTACCCGCAAACTCGACGACCCGACAGACCCGACC
>JAYMTP010002578.1:0-19270 GCA_036897365.1 Geranium brycei
ATCGTAAACGAGATGAAACGAGTCGCTCGTCCCTAATTTACAAGATACTCGGTTTTGAATTCGAATTGAAGTTAAAGGTTGCACTCGAGTCAATCTTAATCTTCACATTGAATGCTCGATAGGTTAATTATATATTTTCATTGATAGTTTTATTTTTCAAATAAGTATTCATAATGAAACTAAACGAATGGAGTTGAGTTGACTATTCTAACGAACATTAGTGAATATTAAGAGAGCTGGAGTTTGATCGTCTTTTTTTAATCGATATGAATATTTTTTTTACGAGGTCCGCGACTCAAGTCTTAACGAATTAAAGCTCAAGATTGGGGGTGTTGATAAATAATCAAACCGAACCGGAACATAATCAACTGAAAGGAACCGATTTGACGGGGTTCAAAACCGAAACGAAACCTATCGGTTTTGTTTCAGTTTTGAAAATGAGAACCGATACAAAACCGAATCAAACTAAAAATCAATCCATTTAGACACATGGTTTATTTGAAGTCATCGATATTTATCAATTAGGCCTAAAAATATTGAGCCAACAAAAAATAAGTCGATGAATAAGTTCAAATCAGCCCAAAATAAATCTAATCGAATGCTGATAATTCAACTAAGTCAAAACGGTCTAAATTATAATTTTTTTTATAGTATTCGGTCCATAACAAACTGAACTAAAAATCAATATATTTAAAATCGAACTAAATCATCGTTGTTTAGTTTCAATTTTTATTTTTTAAAACCGCTTTGATCTGATCGGTTTAAACAGTACTGCACAAAGATGGTTGTATTGAAAGATAGAATTGTGACGGGACTCCTCCACTTTTCAGTTTTCACCCTTTCGCCTCGCTGACGTCATACATTGTGGTTTTGGCCTGGCCATTGACTCAACTCGACTCGAGAGAATTTGGTGGTCCGGGGTAAAATAGACAATTTGCCCTCTGAACGAACCGACTATCGGAAATTTTCTGTACTGTGTAGTGTGTTTTCCTCACAAACAAGAGAAATTTAGAGGAGTAGATCATAGCAGAGGCAAGGAAGCTGTGCTCTTCTTCGTCCTTCCCCTCTCCCGTACAGATCTGAAAATACCCTTTCCAAACCCTAAACCCTAACCACCACAACCACTCTCCTTCTCCTCCATTCTCTCCTCCTCCTCCATTTCAATGGAACCTCACCACCGCGACGCCGCCGCCGAAACTCTGAATACGAAGAAGAGGTCCCGACACGTTAGCTTCGACGATCGGGAGGTGACAACCTTCTTCAACTTACTTTTTACTCAGGAGGAAGAGGACGAGCGCGACACTCCTCCCGGAACCAGGCCCCGGTCCGAAGCCTCCGTCGCCGACCCCGAGCCAGTGCGCGACGGCGAGTTTAATAATTTTAGTCCCCGTCTCGAAATTAGATCCCATGCCCCGAACTCGTCTCATTCTCCAATATTTTGCGTTCTGACCTACCTCGAAAATCTGTTCCTACGGGTACGGGTAATTTGCAAGTCCCGGTTCGTTTCCGAAAATCAAATGTTCTTCCAATTTTTTCGTATAACCCGTTATGCATTATCTTCTATATGATAATCACTCAATTAATTTTACATATAAATATCGAATATCCGTTTGAGGAGTATATATATATATATATGTATAATACATACCATAAAAGTTTCAAAATATCGAATATTTGTTGGGTTCAAATTTTTTTGTCATCCCTCCTCCTTCTATAATTGAGTGCCACGTTTTAACATTAGATTGAATATAATAATACAATGGTGTCAATAGGGAAATTTCTCTTTAATACAACTAATCATACACAGTTCACTTTAGTATAATTAATTTAATTTTTTTAAAAGGTATGCTAAATACGTTTTAATCTAACTTTACTAAATGGTATTGGTTTAAAAGTATAAAAACATAACTAACCCTATTAGAATGAAGATATATCCAAGATGTAACCTATTCCCTTGGTGTATCGTTGTGGTCGTCTTCCCCGATCCCTCCATCAAAATAATATCTTAAAGCCCTCTCATCGTGACGTGGCTCCTCCGAATCTTCAGACCTTTCTTCTCTCAAAGATAACATATATAATTTTAAGAGCATTTTCGTCATTTTTGACAAATTTATACATTGATAATTTCACTGCTACTGTTCTAAAAAATGAAAGTTCATATAAACTTTTTGTAAAATCGGAAAACTTCACGACAATTCCTTTTGCAATTTTCCGTTTTAAGGAACAACACCCGTTTGGGCCTTTTCTTTTCAGATCCAAACACACCTTTCAAAGACCATGACGGGCCGTGTGAGATTCCGGATCTGGGCTTTAATTATATGGCCACCGACATAATGCCATATTTCCGATTTTGGAACTTTTTTAAAGCTTGGTATTTACTATTTAGTATATCCTAATTCAATTTATTTCCTGTTTCCGTTTTTTCCTAGTCCAATTTCGTTTCTCATTACTTGGTTCTTGAAAAGAATTATATAAGCAGACTCATGCTTCAGCAATTAACTCCGAACAGTTCTTTCGTATATTATTCGATCTCTCAAAGAACCCACCATGGGAATCGAACCCGCGTCCCCTGATCACGACACTATCGCCGATTGTTCGGCGTCCCCGACGACGCCGTTTCGCGATCCGGCGAGAGAAATTGATGAGCAGAACGAGATGGGCCGCGTGTGGGCCCAGTTCCGAGAAGCGCGGCTTAGGTGGCGCGCGGTCGCAGCTCCCACCACTCCTCTCCGAACAGAGTCTGTCTGTGAAGAGACAGAAGGAGAGAAGCTTTGAGGAGTATATATATATGTATAATAGATACAGTAAAAGTTTCAATCTCAATAATCTCGTAATTAATTAATTATTTAATACGTGTTTTGTGACATGTATTATCTATCAAAATAAACAATAGTATAAATTTGCTCTCAAAATATTGGTTAAATAAGTTATAGAGCAGGTTTAGCACTTGGACCACTATGTCAAAGTTTAGTGAGGAATCCATAGACCCGATCTTATTGTAAGCGAAGCAAGTCTGGTCATCAATTTTGGGTAACGAGACAAACAAGCGGGTATTTACTAGGCAAACAGGAGTATATATATGTATGATAGATATAGTAAAAGTTTCAATCTTAATAATCTTGTAATTAATTAATACTAATACGTGTTTTGTGACATATTAGATCAAAATAAATAATAGTGAAAGGAGGGTTAGGTCTGGGAAGAGAGTGAACGAGAAAGAGAGCTTCTAGGACTATATGTATAATAGATGCAGTAAAAGTTGAAATCTATCTCGTAATTAATACGAGTTGTGTTGTGTGCTGGTTGCGTATAGTTAGTTCAATCTATCAATGCTTCCAAATTCAAATTATAATTCATATTGATAACTTTCCTTATTCGGTTTGTTTACTCTTAGGGGCTGTAAGCAAGCCGAGCTAAATATTTGGCTCGGGTTCGTTATAATCGAGCTTGAGCGAAATTCGACTCCGAATGGTCTGTTTAAAAAAACAAGCCGAGCTCGAGTCTGACATTTTAAGCTTCGATAGGCTCGCGAGCCAGCCCGTTTAATATTTAATTAATTACATATTTTTAATAACATATTTTTGAAATTCTGGTGAATATTTATAATGAAATTAGACAAACCAATCTCGAGTTGACTCGTTTAGTATTCAATGAATTATAGTTTTTATTTTATTTTTAATGAATATTTGTATTGAAAATTAAGCGACTCGAGCCGAGCTCGAGCTTATCTAAGTTTCTTCGAGCCAAACTCGAGCTTAGTTGCACTAGCTCGTTCGAGCCCAAGCCAAACACTTTCTTCACGAGCCGAGCCCTGTTAAATTGACGCTCGATTCGGCTCGTTTACACCCCTATTTATTCTTACTCTTAATTTGAGCCTCCAATTACAATTCATAATAATATTGTTATATTTTAGAATTCTACGGGGAAGGCTGTGAAGACTCCTTATTCACTGTATCCGCCCCAAACCCGCATGTTGCCTTCTCATAGTTAATCACATGAATATGTCATTGCAGTTTTGTGAAAGACAGCATGCTTATATCAAAATTATTAGACAAACAATAATCAGTATTTTGTGTGTTTGGCCTAAAATTTAATGAAAAACCACAGCCTAATTGACCCTACGATGAGTAAGGCGACAAATTACCACTCTGAAGGGCATAGTATCGTAACGCAGCGCATGAATGCATGAGAAATGATGATTACTATACAAAAATGCGTGCTTGATTGGCTATACGAGTGAAAAAACTGGAGCACGCACTGGTGAATTTCTACTCGAGATGATAATCTTACCAGGGTGAACGTTACTCGACCTGCTTTAGAGTAAGAGTGTCGCTTCGTGGATGAGCTACTTCTACTTCAACGTCAACTTCATCTCCCACCTCTGCCCCCACAGACACCCACGCAGAATCTTGAAATCCGACCTGCAAGCTCACCCACTTTACTCGACAAAAGAAGTAAAAGCGATAGTAACGTGACAGTGAAAATCATTTTTTTACTAGATAACAAGTATTGGACATTAAGATTAAAGATAGAGAAAGCTCGTGAAATGCAATGGCGTGCCTATTTAATGGTCAATATTGAATCTGTATGGGAGGATTTTATCATGACAAATCTTTGGGATTGTTGTGATTTGAGATCTTATGTACATCAGTCTGATAAGTGCTGTCACCGGACAGAACGCAAAAATCGTAAGGAGAATAATTTTTTTACATGTGGTAATGCGCCTAAGCAAAGACTGAAATTTCAACATTGTAATGTAATGAATTTTTTTATTGGCAAAAATTAAATAGCAATATCGCAAGTACGGGATTGGAACCAGCAAGTGTTCTAAAAATCCCCAACTTTTCCTATTAGTCCTGATTAATCCTCTATAATTCACAACTAATCCTTCAATCTAATTTATTTTCTGATTAGTCCCCAAAAAGCCCTCTCCGCCCGACTAGCACCTAGCAATTTTTAGAACATATCATGCTTATTAGTTATTACATGAGGTATCTGCCACTTCACCCACAGCCTTTGATAATAATTCATTGTGCAATTTGATTCCCCAATATTCTAGTCATATGATTCGGCAAAGATGTGAAATATAATGTTGAGAAAGAACAACAAATTAGGGTGTACTATAATGAGCTTACCTCAACCAATAATACTGCTGCAATGTGATCTTTGATAATTCTAAGGATTAGAGCGCGGAAACTTTTTCCTTTTGGTTGCCTTCTCAAGTACTCTATCATCCAATAACGAAGACCACTATTGGAGATTTTCCTTATTACTCTAAATTGCATATTTACAATTGATGCAATCCCTTCCAGCTGACCGCTTGTGAAAGGTAGAGAGTCACCTCGAAGAAACGCTTTTACCTACATACACATGCAATGGTAAAATGTTCAAAAGTGTTTGCTCTATTTTCAATATAAAAACATGTGTATATAACAGTGTGCTCCTATAAAAGACCGAGAGAAGGTTCTGCATTCGCATGAAAATGAAACTCATGGAATAAATGCTACTAATGTATAACCATAGTGTGGTAACAAAGAATGGTCCAAGAAAAGTAATGCTTCAAGAGACAGCATGAAAATTCTTAGTCCATTCTGGCAAAATGCCGTATTGATATCTAGGACTTCTTTTTAGTTCTTAAACTTATTTTCTGTAAAAGAGGGGATAGACTGGGTCTTTCTTCTCCGCATAACACTGTAATAAGTTATAGAAGAGCAGAGAGTGAACACATTGAGCAATTTGCCCAGATAAAACTTACCTGATAATGAGCAAGAAGATCCATGTATCGGCGTATTGGTGATGTAAACTGGACATAACCAGGAATCCCTAAAGCCCCGTGTCGTATGGGCTTTTTATACTCCATTTCAGCAGCACGCATCATTTTAAAAAGGGCGGCATTCCTAACAGGTCCTACTGGAAGATGCGCAAATGCAGATAAGTCAATATTCAGTTGGGGCTGTCCTCGGTACGGTAAAGGAATGTCATGGGCGGAACCATAAGTGGCTATGACTTCTCCGCAGAGTATCATCATCTCAGAGACTAGTCGCATTGCAGGGTCAGCCTGGTTTTCAACATAGAGACTAATAGAAGGTTCTGGGTCCTCCGGATTTGTCACTTTGATACGAGCATCTATACCTGGCGTGTCAATTGCGCCCTGAAAAAATGCATGAAGTCCAACATTATGATTTTTTTGTATCTATTTGTGACAAAAAATTCAACAATCCATAACAATGATAGAGGCCAACATTATAGATGGAGTATGAACTATGACGAGGGCATTAGAAGAGGATAAAGTATCCATAACAATGTTAGAAAACAATAAGGTGAAGATGCTAGAGATAATGTGCATTCAGTGATTCAATATACAGTAAGGAATCAGATGATGGCGATAGCAGAATAAAAACAAGGGAAAAGTACAGATAAAATACACCCAACTATACACATTTTCCACTTAGCTACACCTAACTAAGATTTGAGTCATTCAGGTACACCAAAGTTTCATAATTTCCCAACTGTTAAGTTTTTGGCTGGAAAATGTTAATTGAGAGCGAAAAGACAAAAATGCCCTTGGGTAAAAATCTAATTTTCAGACCTAGAAAACCTAATTTTAAAATCTAAAATTAGGTTTTGTAGGTCTGAAAATTATATCTATGCCCAAGGGCCTTTTTTTTTATTTTTCACTTTAAAACCCTTTACGGTGGCCAAAAAAAGTTGGGTGTATCTGAATGACCCAAACCTTAGTTGGGTGTAACTAAGTGGAAAAGTGTATAGTTGGGTGTATTTATATGTACTTTTCCCTAAACATAATAAAGAAAAATGCAATTAGTTCATAATGCATAGAACCACACCAGCTCAAAAGCCATAGCCACACACCTTCAAATTTGAAGAATTAATGCATTATTTAAATCTTATAAATTTTAAATCTAACCTGTTCTTTGCGCCATTTTAACCGAAGTGCTGCCGCCTCTGATAGAATTCTCAACTCAACCTCCTCTTCCAGGTTCATATAAATCAACTGTGATGCACTCTCGTATGTCAGCATGTAGGTTGGTTTAATGACTGAATTATCCACTGAATATTCTGCAATGCTGTTGTATACATTTAGGGAATAAATAACTCTTCATTACCGGAATGTAACATCAAAGTTCAAAAGAGCCTGTAAATCAAAATATATACCTAACCATTCACCGACAAATAGAAAATTATTGTAATATTGTTAACCAAACAGTGCTGATGTTACTTCAAAGAAATTTTCTTCACCAAAGTTAAAAAATAATTGACTAACATAGTTTCTGAGTTAAAAGGTCTACGTATAAAATTGTGAACATTGCAGACTTATTCTACTAGCACGTCAAATATACTTGGTTTAGATTAATCATTGAATTTCCTAAAGCCATTTGAACATAATAAGTCTCCTATAATGCTAAAGCATTTTAGGCAGGATGACCCATATCCTAAGCCACATTTATTGATTTCCATGCATTATCAAACATTTCATTTTCATTCAATAAATTGAACTCTAATAGAAACACATAAACTATTTACAAGTACCTGCCGTCAGGATGCAGCACAACAGATACCGTAACAGCATTGCAAATCTCTCCTTGTTTCAAACTCATTCCCTCCATCGCTAGTTTCTCTGGAAACATGGGATAAGTGGCAGTGGGCAAGAAAACAGAAGTTCCTCTTAACAATGCCTCCCTACAGAAGGTTAACTATATTAAAACTATGATACACCAAAAAGGTTATGTCAGTAATTCCTAAAAAAATTACAACATACCTATCCATTATGCTCCCAGGTTGGACGTATCTAGCTGGATCAGCCACATGTATCCAAACTTTAATCCGGTCATCTTGCAACCTTGTTGCACTCAGAGCATCATCTAACTACATATTGTAGCTAGGTTAGCAACAAGAGATAAATATTTACAATCAATTAAAATCTAAATGTAAATTCATTGAGGGAATTTATAAATCTCAACTTCAGAAATCATCTGATAGAGTAACAATTACCTCATCAGCGTCATCAACATCAATGGCATAGACCTTTAAGTGAGTAAGATTTTTTCTGTCTTCCTGAATATACAATGCACCACATGAGCATATTGTATCACACAAGCAAACAAAAAATAAGTTTTGGAAATGCATTGTACCATCAAAATATTGACACATTGTTTCCTTGTCTTTATATCACAATACAGCTTTTTACTCATGTATGGTTTCCATTCACGAACATCAATTTAATAGAACTCTCTTGAGGCCACGTGAACAAAACATGTCCAGGTATATTTTTTCCGAGAAAAAGAAAAGGAATCATTTCCATATGAATAACCAACATTTTTATAAAATATTAAGCACTTCTTTAAAGGGGTCGAAATTATTAGAATTACAAAGCTCCCACGTGATTTTGAATAAGAACTAGTGTCTCCAGTAGTGAACCATGAAACCTATAAAATAAAGAGCTTTTTGGCATGAACAATTGCAATTTATTTTATCCAACTATTTTTGAGGAAAAAAAAGGAAAAGAGGGACTAAAAAGATATTAGTATCTCATAATTCCAATGTGGTCTTCTTACATTAGACTTCTAAGCAACCATCATTAGAAAAGCGAAATTCTATGTTATCATGCAGAAACTTCAGTAGTCTAATAGAAAGCAGGGTTACCTGATCTGGGTCAAAAGAATCTGATAGAAGATTTTCAGCAGCCAATATAATCTCCTCTGAGTGACTCGTACGAATTTTGAGCTTTAACAGATCAAGGTTTACGTGTACAGGAAAATACCCAATATCAAGGAGAAGATTTAGTGCCGAAGATGATGCTTTTGCCCTTCCCAATTCCTTAAGAACCTGACAAGACAAATAAACATCTCACAAAAAGCATGCAACTTATAAACATGGAACATGCGATCAAGGATTTTGCTGAAGAAACACACTATATTAAGATACTCAACTGGAAATTATAAACAAACTATTGGCAAATCTAACTTATAAACCACAACCGCCTTTGTTTGATTGAACTACGAGAAATTTGAAATAGTAAGAGCTTTTACCTTCTCAGCTTCCTTCTTTAGATCATCAGCTTGGTATGCATCAATCGCATACGCTTCAAGAGCTTCTATCCTGTACCTGTTTTTATCTTCAGCCAACCATGATGATTTGGAAGGTTTAGCATTTGAAGGCATTGCTCTAGCAGAGTTCAGTAACTGTATGAACTCCTGAAATTCTTTCTCGGCAGCTTCCTTTGCACGCTTCTTGCGTACAAGCTCCTCCACCTTGTTTTTCAAACAAATGAGGTTCCAGATGATAATAGAGAGTAGATAAAAATTTAAGTAAGCATGCATAGTGCAGCAAAAACCGAATTGGCATAAGCTTCTCATATGTGACTCAGACTAACGAGTCAACTATTCATCAAATGCACCACATAGTATAAAGATCATCAAACATTTGACGAAAACTATGTCTCAGCTAATGCAGCACAGCCTTGCGAGCTACCAAGCTGCTCTACTCCGCCATGAATTGAAAAATTAGGAACAAAGAGGCATAAGTTTTGTGAAGAGTGGACGTTGTTTTAATATTGGGATGCATTAGCGGAGGCTGACATAATTTAATCAAATAAGAGCCATGTTAAGTATTGTTCACAAACATTTCATATAAACTAATTCTATATAAGACATATATGAAGTCTAACATTTATCGGATGGTCATTCCAAAACAAGACCAATTACGCTATATAATCATAACCCGATATCTATTAAATCAGACTGAGCAAATAATAAATAGTAAGTAAATACATGAAACCTAAATAGAACATACCTGAACTACAGGTCGAGGCACATAAACAGAACGAGAACGATTAGCCGCAGCAAAATATACTTCGTCTTTTGAAAGTAAGAGATGTGCAGAATAGCTATGTATAGGCTCCACAGAACCAAACAATATCTGTAAGATAAGCTTATTAGGACATATAAAGAGCAATGATCAATCATGTAGAAAAGCAAGATTTGGCAATTGGATCACCTCTGCCAGCTCTGGAACTGTCACAGATTTATTCTCTTCTAGAAGCTCAATCCAAGCCATCTCAAGTAGTGATGGGTCCTGCGCAGACCAGAAAACATTCACTCTCTACGGTTCAGCCACAGGTGGAAGAACAACATTATGCTCAAATATGCAAGCACTAACCAAATTTTCCTCCACTTTCTGTATAAAGTCTGAAATATCAGTATTGTCAAAATTATCAACCCCTGGAACTATAAAAGTGACTTGTTGTGGTTTGATGGAGGATGAGACCCCATTCTGCCATATGAAGACCAAAAGACAGTTAAGACTTGCTAAAAACTTTAGTCCCTAAGTACTTGATGAAAGAAACATTAAGTTCCAACACCTAGCAACCTATTCAATATGCCGCATTAGTTGTTTCTACGAGAACCTGATCAGTAACCATCCAATTCTTCTTCCCATCGGGCTTCTGAGCAACTCCAAGTAAAATCCTCTCAGAATCTTTCTTAAATTCCAACAGCAACCCCTTCTTCAGCACTTGATTTTCGTGTTTCCCCTCAAGAAGCTCGCCACTGCTTGTTAATCCCACTCTGCAAAGTTTAACACGTTCTCTTAGAACAACACCAATTTTTAACGACATAAATACTTGCATTCTCAGAATACAACTTCCAACCACAGAGAAACTAATAGTTTGTACTTGGCGTGGTTGCATGCCGGGATCGATAGCTAAGTGATGGTTATTGGCAATAACCATATTTTTATACAACACAACTATGAACAGTGAAGTTTTCATTATATTTTGGTTGTTGCATACAAGCATCTCTTGCTTCACTTATTCTAAATCAGGATTCAAGCAAGAATTCTTGCAAAACTTTGTAAGTTAAAACGAAGGCATATCTATTGAAACGAGAAACATACACCATAAACCTAAACAGGAAAATTCACAGTTCTCCTGTGTTTTGCAATGCATTTCCAGTTACTTTCCCTACTTCATCTCCTTCTCACCAAATCTATAAGTTAATTGCTCACATCGTATTGCAGCTAAGTTAAATAACACTTATATTGATTCCAATTTCCAGTTAAGTTATGCTTATTGGCATTAACCATGTTTTTATATAACAGAACTATGAACAATGAAGTTTTCCATTATAATTTAGGTTGTGGCATACAATCATCTCTCGGTTCACTCATTCTAACTAGTCAGGAATCAAGCAATAGTTCTTGCAAAACTTTGTAAGTTAAATAGAAGCCATATCTGCTGAAACTAGAACCATGCACCATTAACCTTCAAGAAAATTCGCAGTTCTCCTGCATTTTGCAATGTATTTCCAGTTACTTTCCACACTTCATCTCCTTCTCACGAAATCTATAAGCTAATTACACACGTCCTATTGCAGTTAAGGTAACTAGCACTTCAATTGTTTACGGTTTATGAATAACACTTCAATTGATTCTGATTTCCAGTTGCATGCAATCATCTCTTGGTTCACTTATTCTAAGTCAGGATTCAGGCAAGAGTTCTAGCAAAACTTTGTAAATTAAAGCTAAGGCAAATCAAACAAAACTAGAAGCATACACCATGCACCTTCAAGAAAATTCACAGTTCTGCGTTTTGAAATGCATTTCCAGTTACTTTCCACACTTCATCTCCTTCTCACGAAATCTATAAGCTAATCACACACTTCCTATCGCAGTTAAGGCAATTAACACTTCAATCGACTCCGTTTTCCGAATCACATGTTCAAAACACAAGCAATTTCGTGCAGAAAAATCGTAAAACATACTTGGAAGCAGCGCAAATCACCTCCCGCTTCCTCCTCCGCTCGCACGATGCTTCGAGCTCTTCCAGGACGCTATCGACGAGGCTGTGAACCGAGCACACCAGCTCGCATCCACCGCGGTTGAGGAGGACGAGCCTTCGCCGCCGCAAATCGGACCGAGACGGCGAGATTCGGAGCCCGAGCGCGGTCCGGAGATGGCTGAGGCGGCAGCGGAAGACGGAGAGAGGCGGAGACGCGGCGGAGCGGAGCACGGCGCAGCCGTTCGCGGCTCGAGCCGCCATCATCGTCCCGTTCAGAGAGCTTGGGGAGGGTTGTGGTGGTCACAGGTCATGCGCAGAGACGACGATAGAGAGTGGCTCAGCGAGTGGTAGAGGAACGGTGTGAGTGTTGTGTTTTTGGATTTCCAGGAAGTGATTTTCTAATCTTCACCTCGCCGCTCGCTCGCGCGCCTCTTTGACGGATAGAGGCATAGAGCTGGGCTGTGCGCGAGATTTTGTTGGTGCTTGAATTTACCGAAATGCCCCTTCATTATTTGGTAAATAAAACGAATAATTACACGATGTCCCCTGAACTATGAGGCTAATTTGAATTTAGCCTTCAAACGGACAAAATTAACATTTCTCCACGGGACAATCTCGAATAATTACACTTGTAATTAACTGATTCTCATAATTATACCTGAACAAAAGTTATTGGCACGATTCCTCTAGAATTACATTTTGTTCGCTCAACCATGTAAGTTACATTAGATTTTATTACAAATGCTAAAATGTCCCTAAATGTGTTAAGTTTTTAAAATGTGTCATTTCTAACCCTCTCTCCTCTCCCTTTCCTTTCTTCACCACCTATACCGATGCTGGTCGTTGGACCTTCCTAAACTGCCGACTGAGCCGCCATCTCCGCTGCAGTGGCGACATCATAGGAAGGTCCGATGATTGGCATCAGTGCATGTGGTGGAGAGAGGAAAGGGAGAATGGGAGGAGAAGATTAGAAATGACACATTTTGAAAGTTTGAAACACATCTAAAAGCATTTTAGTGTTTTACTGTCAATTTGTAATATAATATACCAGAACCTTACAGGAAAACGTTGAGTGGAAAAGTGTATTTTCAAGGGATACACATTGGGAACAATAAAATAGGTGTATGCATGTGAGATTAATCTAATTCTCGGTGCAGTTATCTCTGTTTCCAAATACACAATTAAATTCGTCAATTTGATGAAGTAAGTTTTGAATTTGAGTATTTAAAACTAGAGGTGGGCACGGTTTCAACCCTTAAACCAAACCTAACTCTTCAATTCATAATATATGGGAACCAAATATAAAATCACTATGTGATAGACGGTTCATTTTTGGATTCGGTTATGGCCAGTTCAGTTCTGTATCTACTCGACTGAAAACTTATTAGATTTTGATATTGAATGCATGCTTGATTTATGACATGAATTATAAAAAAAGTTAGTACAAAACAGTGTGACTATGCGAGAGAGACGATTCAAACATGGATAATTTGTTTCTTTCTTGCATATAGTCGCAGGTCTTTTGGCAGGGCTCCATGTGTGGCAGGTAAAATCCCTTAACCCATTAAATATGGTTGAGGCACTTTTTTTTTAGCTGGAACACAAAGGAGACCGACAAAGAAAAACAGAGAACAAGACATAGGGGTTCACGCAACTAAGATCATGTACACTTATGCAAGCAGACGAGGAAAGAGCAGTCAAGAATTGAGAGGGAGAGCGATCACTACATATTTGGTTCACTAACCCAGGGGTGGTTTTAGAGCAATTTTGATTTGGTGTACCACTTTTATAATAGTCTAAAAGTTTAAATCTTGTACTTCGTTTTGGTTTTTAATAAAGTTTTATTGTTGATGACAAATATTTATTTCTCTTTTATGGTTTAGGGGCGAAATTGAGACACCTAGGTATAAGGGATGTTAGTGGTGTGCCCAAAAATCAATATGCAAGGATGAAAACTGATTAGCCAACATATTTGCAACATGAGAATTGGATTCAAACCAAATTTAAACGGTTCACAAGTTTTTAGTTTTGGTTCAACTCAAAACTTAATTCAATATCGGTTTTGAGTTTAAAGAGCCACCCCTATTTTGAAACTACATATTTTTTTTACAATGTCACAAAATAATTTATTTACACAAACATTCATTGAATTTTGTGATAGATGAACAAGTTTCAAGTTATTTAGCATAAACTCAACATTTTTTTTATGAAAAATTGCTTTATTGATAATCAAACGAGCTGACAAACTTATTGGAAATTGTACAAATTAAAATCAAAATTGTGAGCTCTTATTTTGTTTTCATATTTTCAGTGATGCGTTTTAAGTAGATCTTATATATTCAATAAACATATTTAAAATATAGGTATGACATTTTATTGGCATTAAGACAACAAAATTAGTTTTATGACAAAGGGTGAAAAGTCATAAGAGGAAAGTATCTAGGGGTGGGTAATTTAGATTCGGAATCGGAGATCGAACCGTACTGAACTAGTTGGATAATTGATAATCGTGTGTAACAATTATGGTTTTGATTTTAAAATAAAAAAATTGTATAATTTTGGTTCAGGTTTGATTCTTAAAATACATAATCACTGGATATCCGCTCAGAGCCAAACCGATTATTTGATTAGTTACGTATCTTATCGAGGAGGACATATTACCTATATTTTATTTGCAAGCTTTTTTATTTGATTAGTTGTAATAACTAAGTCTTAATGTTTGATTTTCATTAGAACTTGTAATAATTACAAATTTTAAGTTTATGTCTGAAGTCAAAATCAAAATCGTTTAATTCGAACCATAAATTATATAATTAACAAAAATTGATAAGCGAATGGTTTTAACAGGTAGAATCGAGGAACCAAACCAACTGTTTATGTAATGATTTCAAGGCCGGTTTGGTCCAGTTCCAAACTCGTGCTCACCCTATTGACCAAAAAATGTTTGAAAATTAGTTAGAGTTAATCAAATTAAAATACTAACAAAAAATTATCAGAAAGTGGTTTTTATTTCCAAAATCAATAAATTGCACGAACGGGCCCTAAGCTTTATGTATTTAGAAAACTGACGCCAAAGCGAAATATAATCAACTTCCGACGGTAAGCTCCATTTGAGTTTCAGGTTTTCGTGCTTCAACACCATCAATGGCGCAGATCCGATAAGAGGAGTTTCGAAAACCCCAATTCTCTTATCAATAAGCCCTCTCTTGCTCTCTCTAGCTTCATCTTCGTCACTAACAGGTAAAATCCAACACCTTGATCTCCTGTATCAATCGTGTTTTGTTCTCTGCTACATCTCTTGCTGATTCAACCGGATCTCTGTATTTTCCTGCATTTTTGGGTCATAATCGTGCATGATTAGCGTCTTTAATAGAAGATTTGTGATGGGTAATTGTTAGGTTTTTGTATTCTGAGATTTGCATCCCCAATTTTAGATTGAGCATTCTTGGTTTCTTGAAATTTGGGGAAATTTTGATCTTCTGGTCTTGATATCTTCAATTACATTGACAAGAACATCGAAGCATGATCTGCCTCTGAAGTGGGTTATTTGTGAACACCAATTTCAGGTTCTTAGTTGTGGATTTTTGTATTAATTATATAATTTTTTGAGTTTGAACATTATATTCTGGTGATGTGTTGCAGTGGGTTTGTGTAGCCGAGAGAGCCGGTCGAGTAAAGATGGTGAAGCTGACACTGATTGCTCGTGTTACCGATGGTCTTCTGTTAGTGGAGGGGCTCGATGATGGGCGTGATTTGAAAGACGCCGAGTTCTACAAACAGCAAGTCAAGGCTTTGTTTAAGAACCTGTCAAGAGGCCAGAACGAGTCTTCGAGGATGTCGATTGAAACCGGCCCTTACATATTCCAGTATCCTAGTTCATTTGGTTGCAGATAATCAAGCGCCTTCACGTTTAATATGTTATTGCTGTTTTATATATAGTTGATGCCTGTGTTGTGTTTATTTCCAGTATTCATATCGTTTTATGCATATTACTTTCTTTTAGATAGTTCCTAATAGCTGTCTCATGGTTATTGCTTGCTGCATATTACTCGGGCTAATGATCTTTTATATGTTGAAGTGTCTCAATGATAGGTTGGTTATTGTTCTAAAAATCCCCAACTTGTCCGATTAATCCCCGACTAGTCTCCGATTAATCCTCACTTAAATCCCAATTAATCCTTGAATCCAATTTATTTTACGATTAATCCTCGACTAATCCCTTATTAGTCCCCAGAAGGCTCTCTCCGCCCGACTAGCGCATAGCGTTTTTTAGAACATTTAACAGTCATCTGATTGTTTTTGTTTGTTTGTTTCGGTTATCTGCTTCACACAAATGCAATTTTGTCTTGATGTTAGTTTGCACGTTAAAACATGTCAATATACATACTAACCTGACTCCCGAATTTTTTTATGTTGTGACTTGTATTATATGTTGCTTGCATTCTGCTACATATATTTATCATTTTTTTTATATTAAAATTCATACCGGACTTTGTTCCTGGTAAATTTTGTTTATAAATGCACCTGAACCGAGATGATTTACCTTGACACGAGTTTTCAGTTATATTATTGAAGGACATGTTTGCTATTTGACAATGTGTGATCGTGCGTATCCTAAGAAACTCGCCTTTCAGTACCTGGAGGACCTGAAGAATGAATTTGAGCGTGTTAATGGGAACCTAATCGAAACTGCTGCAAGACCGTATGCCTTTATCAAATTTGGTAGGCCTCACTTCCTCCATACTGCTTATATATATGCTTGATGTGTCAATTCTCATGCAACATTTCATCCTGTTCTTTTCCCGATTTTGATTTTTATTCATTTTTTTTGTGTTTCAAAGATACATTCATACAGAAAACGAAGAGATTGTACCAAGACACTGGCACCCAGCGGAATATTGCAAAGTTGAATGATGAGCTATATGAAGTTCACCAAATAATGACTCGCAATGTTCAAGAGGTTCTTGGTGTCGGCGAAAAGTTGGACCGTAAGATTTTCCTTTTGTTTCATGCATCAGTTGATTAAGTTAATTATTTTGATGTTCAATTATGAACTTAATTATGCTGCAAAGTGAACACATGGATGCAATTCATTTTGGTTTGGTTGGATCTATCCGAAAACCCATGTTTCTTGTTCACTGGAGATTTTCCTTTTGACCTATAGATGCCGTTTCTCACGGAAAGTATTGCCTGTGATATAATGTAGTTATTGTTATGTAGTAGCCTCAAGACTGTCGGAAGTGTCAAACTGTTTTATTTTTTTTTATAGTTTTGACGTGTTGGGAGTAGGTAGCCAGTAGCCTCCACCAAGACAGGTCTAATTTAAATTCTGCATTCTGGTGATTCTAAAGTATGAGGTTTCCGAGTGATATATGAAATCATATGGTGTGTTAGTTCTTTAATCACTTCATGTCCTGATTGTATTATGAGCTAGTTTCTGAATTTCTGTATAAGTGTAGGATTTTCTTTGTAATGTTATGAGTAATTTTAATATATGCAGTCATATCTCTATTGTCAATGACGTATTGCTGCGATTTAGCATTGATATAATTATTTTTATTTTTGCCGCTTGAACTGTGCAGAGGTCAGTGAAATGTCCAGTCGGTTAACTTCAGAATCTCGCATATATGCTGACAAGGCGAGAGATTTGAACCGACAGGTTAGTTCTTTTATCTATGACTATGATGATTAAATGTTGGTAATAACTAGTGACTAATTTCTTTCAAGTGGTATACCCTTATCTGCTTTAAGATTTATGTGTCTTTTATATATAATAAAGGGAGGGAGAAGTTGAGTTTGGTATTGTCTTCTTTAGTGTATATTCAGCGGTTTCTATCTACCACAACCTCCTAAATTAATGATCAGGATTAAATATACAGCTATTAATTTTCTCTTACGACGACAAATCTGTTTGCAGGCTTTGATTCGGAAATGGGCTCCGGTTGCAATCGTCCTTGGAGTTGTGTTCCTCCTCTTCTGGGTCAAGTCAAAACTATGGTGATTCTCATTTCTCAACATTGCTGGATATTTCTCCGAGGTCTCTCTGCATTGTTCTTGGTTTACATGTGTTGTGGAACAATTACCTTGACACCCGAGGATTTAGATTTTAGTTCATGTTTCGTACGGATTCAGAGATTGGCATGTCTTGTAGACCAGATTAAGCTGTTGAATACACTATTTTTACTTATACAATAACTATACAACTTTGTCAGCAATGCCTGTCTCCTATGGTTTTGCTCTTCTTCTTCGTGAATGGTTTAGTTACTATATTTGATATTCTCTTCAAAGTTAGTGAAAAGTAATGCTAAATAATTTGATCCACAATTAACCACTTGTTCGAGTTCGATTTAAATAATTATATTATCTTTGTTAGGTAAAGCAGAAATTGAGTTCATGCTATTTTCACTTCATGAATGGTTGAACTCAAGTCTAACAATTTGACGGGCTTGCGAGGTAACTTACTTTTATTTAATTTTGGTATATATTATATGTGAATAAATCGAATTTGAAAAATAATTGAATTTAAATTTAACCCTATAGAATATTATAAATATAAATATAGTTAAACTGTGTTTTGTCAATCTTATATTTGATTTAACTTTTTTTGAGGGAATATATTTGATTTAACTTAATTACACTATTTTCTAACTGAACTCAAATATTCAAATTTCATAACAAATTCAAATGGCTTCATTTTTGGGCCCGATCAGTCTATTGGGCTTTCTGGGTATGGTCCACATAAGTTTGGACCAATTTGCCCCAATGAGTCCTAAGATAAAGCAACAATTCCTTGGATCCGACACCATAAATATTAAAAGGTTATTTAATCATTGATTAAAGGGTACAATCGGAAATATAGGAACCTAATCCTTCGAATAAATCGCTGGAATTCCTTAATCTGTCAGCATCAATAAAGTCATAATAACACATTAATTAATCATCAAAGACACTAATGCATGTTCCCTCATGAAGTGCATTTATTCTAGAACATGGCAGGAACTTCATACGCCAATTAATCCACACATAAAAATTCATTTTAATAAAATATAATTCTTGCAATAGAGTCCAGTTATGATCACTATTCCAATCAAATAAATAAATTAAGAAAAATGACAAAAATTCACATTTTTACCCATTCATTTTTTAAATACTCTGACTGTCCGTTTGGTACTTGAGGCTATGGGTGTCAGGGAAGCACTCTCATGGGCAAAAGGGAGAAACATGACAGAAGCGGTGATAGATACTGATTGCCTTCAAGTTGTAGAACATATCATGCGTGGGAATCAGGTCAGAAATATTTTTGGGGACATCATCTGAGACTGTCGCCAAATTCTTTCTGTCTTAGGGGCATGTACATCTGTATCTTTTGTTCCTAGATTTTGTAATTCAACGGCTCATGAACTAGCCAAATATGCTTTAACTAATAGTAGTTGGGATCATGGTGCGGAGTTTGTCCCACCAAACGTTGTCTCAACT
>JAYMTP010002579.1:0-19269 GCA_036897365.1 Geranium brycei
CAACCCTAACCCGACTCACCAGATCCGCACCGTCCCACCATCCCTCCGACCCTCCCACAGGTGTCGCCACCCACCGCTGCACAACCCAGAACCTGCCATAGATCTCCTCCCTCGCAGACACGCGAGACGCCGCCCAAATCGACGAAACCCTAATCGTCTATTGTGGCGCAAGGTACAAACCACAAAAGTTTGGGACCTCACGCCCGAACAGATCAAGATTACACAAACTTACCTTTTAATACCTTATAAATTTACAAATTGGCTCGTTTAATAATTAATTATATATTTATAATAAATTTAAATTAAACTAGACGGGCCCAATCAAGTAAAATCGGTTTCGATGTAGCTTGTTTAATATTTAAATAAGTGCACTCAAATTAACTTTACTCTGATGACTTAATTTTTATTTTATCTCAAGTTATTATACGGTGGAACTTGAGTGCACCTCTTTGATAATGGGTTGCAGCTCAGTACACTTTTATGAAATTATTCCAAGTATTTAATTAATTAATATTTATTAAAAATTAAGTAAACCGAGTCGAGCTAGGTGAATTCGAATTTGTCTATCTTCTCTCGAACCAAACTTGAATTTGATTATATAAATTTGATAGAGCATGAACCAAATTCGAGCTGAACTTTTTTTTTCGCGAGCCCTTCCTCTGCATCGGACTCGGCAATATCAGCTACTTTATATCGACGGATACAAATTCACTACCATCTACGACGCGGGTTTACACATAACCGGATCCAGATCCCGACACGTGTACTTCTTTTAAGGATCGACGAGTTTGTTTGCCAGATCAAGGATCTAAACAAGATGAACGGTTAATAAAAATCCACCAGTCAACGTGATTGACTTTCCGTTACCCACAAAATCTCCTGAATCTACAGCAAAATCGGACCGTTATTGTGGGAGAGTGACACGTGCCGACTCAGTTAACTGCCATGAACTCGCTCACTCAGACAATCTAAAAATCGCAGAGAACTAATCGAACAAGCATCGTCAATAATCGTTTCTCTCACTATAAAGCTCTCAAATCCAGAGAGGGCTAGAGATTGTGTACAATGTGGTGAACACAGTTTCTGGGTAATTTTCTCTCTGTTTCTTGTACGTCAAGTCACAAGTTGTTTCTGTTCTGTAACTTGATTGTGTGTTCGAATTTAGGGTATGGTTTTTGCACAAGTGATTGATTCTCAACGGTCTTGATTTGCTGAGACTGTGTTTACATTTTAGGAGCTGTTTTAATTTGTTGTGTTTCATTGCTGTTTCAATTTCACACACATTTCTACCCAGAATTTTACTGCATCAGTTTTCAACCTTTCATGGCCTATCCATGTTTTTTTTTTCATTTTAAGGTTGCCTGTGAAATGACAGATACTTTATTCAATAATGATGAGGTCGTTAATTTCAATTCATAATATTTATAAAAATTAAGTTTCCCCTATTTTTTGTTTGCCCATCTCCCGAGTCATAAATTTGGATCTTGTCATTTGAAAAGCGTTTTGGGAATACTCCTATAAGCTCGAGCTTTTAGGCTGATCGAGCTGTTCAGTCCCAACAATGTGAATCTCGTCAATAAATTTGATAAGGGTCTTATGTGGATCGGTTTTTAACTAGGGTTCTAAAACTCTCGAAGTCTCCCCAAAACTCATAAAATGAAGGTTTAGAACTTGTTCTTGATGGTTCAGTTTTACCAATAGTTCTCACTCGGTTTATTCGGTCAAATTTTATATTTAATATTTACCTGTACTTTGAAAATGTTTAAAAGTATCTTATTTACTAAAAATATATATATTGCGAATTTTTAGAACCTTAGTTTTAAGGGTCTTATCCAAATCATTTTGTTATCTAATTTGTACTAATATGTTTCAGGTGAAGAAGATATACATAATAGAAATAAGAGACACATTGTTTTTGGTTGTTTAATTTGGTGTGAGAAAGAGAAGTGAATTTTGGTGTTTAGTGAAATGGGAGGCAAAAGCTCAAAGAGAAGATATTCATCTTCTTCACCGCGTCATCAACAGAATGCATACTACAACACACCTCAGCATAATTCACAGCAGCTACAGAGGAAGCTCAGTAGAAAGTACTCAAAGATAGCTGATAACTACAAGACTTTGGATCAGGTTTTAATCCTCACTTCTCTCGACTCGAGTGTTTTTTGTTTCATCACCAATAATTAAGAAAATATTAATTTAACCATCTACCGTACATATATTAAGTGAACTTCTTATCACTGCTTCCGTCCTAGCTCTTATGTGTTAAGAGCGCTATTCTAAAAATTGTCCACAGAGAAACTCCAATGAGAGTTGCTAAAATGCAAAAATTATTACTCAATCTTAGTTGTTATATTGTTATTGAACTACAACCTAAATTGTCAAATTTTGATGCAAATATCAATCATTGCCACTTTTTAATACTGTCATTTATCCATTGGTTAAATTAGTATAATAGTATTAAATTTATGCAAACTTTGTTACAGTGAGTTAGCAAATACGTCAACCCCATTGGAGATGAAAGTTGTCATTTTGCCAAAAATATGACAAAATGATAACCTCCATTGGAGTTGCTCTTAGCGATAATTTTTTGCCAAAAATGTGCTATATATTGTGACATTTTTGCAAGATGATGTTGGGTATTTTATTAATGGAAAATAATTTATGTGAGTTTTGCATTTTTGTGCAAAATATATGTATTTGTACAAAAATAGGAAATTGTCTTATCATTAAGAATTATATTTTAAAAAAATTTGGTTATCATTTACTAACTAAAATTTGTATAGTCAAATTTTGTAATTTTATTTCATAGTTAAATTATTTTTCATATTATTTTATGAAAATTTTAGTTTTTAATTTCATGTACAATTTAGTCGTTTTTGTAAAAATATACACATTTTGCACAAAAATACAAAGTTCATAACACATTTTTACCGTTCATAAAGTAAACACCACCCATTTGTAAGAGTTTCAAAATATAAAGCATATATTTTATTATGTATATATAATAAATTATTTAATAAAAATTTAAAATAGAGAAATATAAAATCTGATTAATCATTTCCTCTACACCTCTATCCGTTCAAGTGGTGTTAACGTTTTTAGAATATTTTTTAAGAGTTGTTTCTGTGCCACACACAGGTCACTGCTGCTCTTGCAGAAGCTGGACTTGAGTCTTCAAATCTCATAGTTGGTATTGATTTTACAAAGAGCAATGAGTGGACAGGTTCATTCTCATCTTGCTTGGTGTTTAAACTTGTACACCACTTCAACACTCATTTATTTATTTTTCAAAATTATTAGGCTCAAAATCGTACAAAAGGCGAAGTTTGCATCACATTGGGAACAGCACTCAAAACCCTTATGAACAAGCTATATCGATTATCGGAAAGACTCTATCTGGTTTCGACGATGATAACTTGATTCCATGTTTCGGATTTGGAGATGGTAATTTTATACAAACTATATACAATCTTGACTAAAATCAATGTTAAAATATGATTGTCAAAAGTATGTGTAAAGATATTTTTCATTTTACAAAATGTGTGAAACATGTCTCTAAAAAGTAAATTTATTTTTTCCTCTTTTATCTCGTCAGTTTTCCTCTTCTTTACCCGGCCATCTCCGGTATACAGCTTGATAGCACAGAATAAGAAATAGTTTCCAAAAATGATACCAGAACCAAACTATTTTTCTGAAAAAAAATTTCCAAAATATTTTACCAGTAAGCATTTGTCAAATTGTCGGTCGAAGAATCAGAACTGGTGAATTCGAGTTAGAAAAAATTATTTTTTATTTCGTTAATATATGATTGATTCTGTGTTTAGGATTCGGAGATGATAATTTTATTAAAATGTAATCCCGACTAAGATTAATAGTAAAATATGGTTGTGTATTTTTTATCATAAAAAGTAGATGTCAATTTATTATTATTTTTATAGATAAGTGGTTTTTTTTTAAATGACCAAACTGCAACTCAAATTAAAATTTAAAAAAAAATAAATTTATTTTTTTTACTTTTAACTCGACTGTTTTCCTCTTTCGGTCAAGCAACTATAATAATATTGTTAAATATATTGATTTGGAGATTTGTTTGGTGTTGGCACCATTGCAGCATCAACACACGACCAAGAAGTTTTTAGTTTCTATCCAGAAGATGTACCATGTGATGGATTCGAACAAGTGCTTACACAGTACAGACAAATAGTTCCCAACCTTAAACTCTCAGGTAATTAAGGATTCATCATATTTGTAAAAACTGATGATGTACTATTTCATTTTCACAAGAGTCAGTGTTATCATTTTAATATTTTTCCCGGCTCGATCTCGCCAAACATCGATGGTGTGTTGGACGATAAAAAAAACCAATGAGTTCGAATTGGGGAAAAATAATATTAGAGATATTTTTATCATTTTTAAATAAAAATGATTTGTAGTCGGTGTTATCATTTTGTCTCAATTTATAAGTTGAATTAGAAGAATTTGAGTCTGATTTATAGTTAAAAACTTTAAATTACAATTATAAAAAAGTATTAATAACGAAAGAGAATATTAAAATTTAACTGTCACAACTCAATCAAACATAAAGTTTGCAAACAAAATAATATATGTCAGTGGACGGATCTAGATCTCCCAAACCAAAATTCAGAATCAAAACCAAATCATTCATCACAATTTCAATTTGCTTGTCTGATCAGGACCGACATCTTTTGCGCCCGTAATTGAAATGGGGATGACCATTGTTGAGGAAAGTGGTGGCCAATACCATGTTTTGCTGATCATAGCTGATGGACAGGTGATTCATATTCAATGAAGACTCCTACATGCATTTGCATGAATCTGGAAATATATGTGAGAGCTAGTTTCATTCCCTAGCCTTCGTTCTTTGTTCTATCAGGTGACGAGAAGTGCTGATGCGAAGCGTGGTCACCTCAGCCCACAGGAGCAAAATACAATTCATGCCATAGTGAGAGCAAGGTACATATATTTATCGGTCTTACTCGGAACAAGTGGTTATTATGATTTCATTTTTATACATAATAATTGTATATTTTTTTAATATTACATCACTTTCTTTAACTTACTCTTAAACTCACCCTCACTCAAATGATATGCTGAGTTTCGAACCCTGATCTGAATCGAGCAATGCGAGCAGTACTGTCAATCACTAGATCACGCTCAAGCTGGTAATAATAGTTGTATATTAATTTAAAGAAAAATTAGTACACATGTGTTGTATACTATGATATTTTACTTTATTAATGGAAAAAGAAGTGATGTGAATTTTGTTCGTTACGTGCAAAATATATGTATTATGCAACAAAAAAAACAACGAAATTGCCCCTAAAATTAATAATTAAATTTTTATATAAATAATTTAACCAAAAAATTAAATTAAAATTTTTTATTATACAATCTTAGTTAGAAAATAAAAAGAAATTTGTTTATTTAATTTATTGCAAAAAGTATTTGTCAATTCACTATTTCTTAAATAGTTATTTTATTTCAAAAATAACGAAACTCCTAGAATAAATAAAATGATTAAAGACAAATTTATTTTTTTCAACTTGAGTTCGATGATTTTCTTCTTCTCCGGCCGACCATCCATGACTTGCATCTCGATAACATAGAATAAACAAAATTGTGAGAATTACACTGGAGTCCGAATATTTTTCAGAATTGGAAATAGTATTTTAAATTTTTAATTGCAGAGATATTTTCATCACTTTAAGAAATGAAAAAAATATCACCCATTCTGCAGACGACAATTTTTTGCAATAAAAAATACACATATATTAATTGTCAAAATAAAATAATACACCGGTACTAGTTGCAATTAACCCTATGGTCCCAATAATTAGTTTAGTTGTTGTATGTTTTTGTGCAGTGCGTATCCTTTGTCAATAGTTCTTGTTGGAGTAGGAGATGGCCCGTGGGACATGATGAGACAGTTCGATGATGACATACCTGCTCGAGCATTTGACAATTTTCAGGTAACATTAATGTCTCTCATGACCTTGTTAATTTACATGTGTGAAACAAGAGACCGATGATCGCAAAAACTGGTTGTGTAGGGCTGAAATAAAAATGGATTCTCCGGTACAATGAATTATGGTTAATGCATACTAAAGGAAAATGTTAATTACTTAAAAATGTAAAGGTATATGATGAGTTTTTGTTTATGATTAGCAAGGACACTGACTTTTTTAAAATGTCCCTCTTGCATTTATCGCGTAAAAATGAATGTGAAATTTTTATTGCATGGTTAATGACACTGTTATAAAGTGAAATGTAAAGAGAAAAATATCTTTCAAATAAATAAATTACTTTTATTTTGGGGCAATTATATAATTTTGAAAAATGGGTTTACTATAATCTGCGTGTTACCCATTTCTCATTTGTTTTGACAAAATTTGATAAATTGTGCAACAAATTAAAAATAGCTCGAGACTCACTATACATTTTTACAATGAACATAGTAAAGGGTGGGCACGGTTTCGGAATCGGACCGACCTCTATAATAAAACGGTCGGGTTTTAATTACGATTCTCTGATTTGGTTTGTGATTCTATTTAATTAGAACCGAGGACGAATTTGAGCCCGATATATAGCTAAAACATTAATTTTGAAATTATAAAAATTACTAACTATAACCGAATGTTAAGATTTAATTGTTAAACTCAATCGAAATATAAAGTATGCAAACAAAATAACATACGTGTGTGGACAGTAGGTAGACACGTGGTGACTTGAACCAGTCCGATTTTTACTGGTTAACCGACAGTTTTGAGTTTTGAGAACTATAACCGAATCGGAATTAAATTATTCTCTCAAATATAAAAATAAAACCGAATCATTAGCCACATTTTAGTTTTTTTATTCCATGTCCAGTTCAGTTCTCGGTTTCAGGTCCAAAATATCCACCCTTAAAACGTATTAGACATGAAATAGTACGTTGTTCTTGTTATATATAAACAACTTTGTCATTTCCATATTGGTATATATATGTGTTGGTGTAGTTTGTGAACTTCACAGAAATTATGGCAAAGAGCTTCAGTCCCAGCAGAAAACAAACAGAGTTTGCTCTTGCAGCTCTAATGGAAATACCCTTCCAATACAAAGCCACCATTGAGCTTGGCCTTTTGGGGTACTAATATATATATTTACACTTTCTCTCTTCACCATTATCATCTATATGTACACTAAATTGTGTGTCTCTCTCTCTCTTTTATTCCCTCTGATTGAATAGTCGTCGAACCGGACACTCTCCACAGAAGGTTCCTCTTCCTCCGCCTCTTCACGGCGCTGCCCCGTTCAACGCTGATGGCCCGACGCCTCCCTGCTCCAGCCCTTATCAGATCAGTGCTCCTCCTTATCCTGGACACCAAGCAGAATCCAGCGCTGCGTCGTCTTCCAGGCTTGCTATATATGATAATCAGGTGTGCAGCCCATTTTTTCCTGATTCAAACAACTTTTTCACTTCTTAATATATAGGGGTGTTCATGGTTCGGTTCTAGAAAATTTAAATCCATAACCGTATTGGTAAAATTCGGTATGGGTTAACTTTAACTTTTGGAACTCCTTTTATATTTCTTTAGACCTATTTTTGTTGGCCAAATATTTTTATCCTGATTATTGAAAATTAATGGCCTAACCTGAATTACTGTTAATAAAAACACAGTTCAATTTCCATAAACTGAAACCGAATTGGTACAAAACCGGTTTGATTTGTAACGAACCAAATTAAATTGGTTTTGATTGATTTGATTTCTTCTTGTTTAGTTCAGTTCGATTAATAATTGAAAAGTCATACTTTCTATGGACGAAGGTTCTAAGACTCCCAAGTTGAGAATTCAATTAAATTGAGTTAACCGAATTTTAGAACTCATTTTCGATGATACAGTTTTATAGAACTCTTCTTCAATCAAAGTTGATAAAAAAAAATTTATTTTTTGTACGTATTGTAGTTTTTGTAATGGATAATCTCACAAAACTACAGCTGAGTTGACACATTTCTTAACTAATTACGGCTGACTTTTTTCTCTCTTTTAGCTACGTGTCGTTATCTTTTCAGTTAATTTTTAATGTAAAATAATCAAAATACCTCTAAATATTATTCAAATTTTCAAACACACGTGATTGTCCACTTTTTTCTCTTTTCTCAATCTCTCTCCTCTTTGTGAGAACATTTTCTTTTGAAAAATCATGGGCATGGATGACTTACATAAAGGGATTAGGGTCAGAATTCTCATCTTATGATATAAACTCTGACAATCGAATTTGATATATGAATATTGATTCCATTACAAATCTAAATACCGATCCAAGTTCATTTTCCTCAATTTTCATCGTCTTCTCACAATTTACAGAAGTTTCATGTCTTGGACTGCTTCTTTAGCTAGTGTGTCATTGTTTTTGTTCCTTGTTGTTCTGTTTCTGGGCACTGAAAATTTATATAATGAACGGTCTCCAATTCCTCAACTTTATAGTCATCCACCATTGAAACCTTGGTTGCGACTGTTGTTGAAGATTGTTGTAATTCCATTACCGGATTTATTTGTGGTGGTGGCAAATCTCCGGCCAGGTCCTCTCGATTCTCTCCTCCCCTCCTCCATTGACGAAGTTGGGTTCATTCTCGAGGTAATTTTTCAATTCCGTTGTTTAATAGATTATGGCTATAGGGTTCTAGGGATTGGTTGGTTCAAGAAATTATGGCAGCGATTGATTATGGCTGTAGGGTTATATGTTGAGTCCTTTTTAGGAAATGGATGCAGTTGTTGTGACTTTGACACTTAATTCCACATTCAGAGCCAAATGTTGTTGCTATACGAAAACGGAACTTTTAGGGTACAACAAAAGGCAAAAAAAATCGGGGTTTCTGGGTTAAGCATGACAAACAAAAGATGATAGAATCCGAGTTGTGTTAGATTTTTTGGAGACGGGACGTGAGAGGAGGAACGAGACTGAGAGAAGAGGGGAAAAAGTGGTTAATGATTGCATCTATTTGAAAATTTGAATGAAATCTATAATTATTTTGGTTATTTTACACTGAACAGATAACGAAACTAAGAGAGAAAAAAAAAGTCAGTCATAATTAGTTGAGAAATGTGTCAACTCAGCTGTAATTTTGTGAGATTATCCATTACAAAAACTACAATACGTGCGAAAAATAAAAATTGAGAAATGTGTCAACTCCGCTATAGTTTCGTGAGGTTATCCATTTTTTAACTTGTATGAAAATACTTTAGAAAAAAAATTTACATTTCATGTATATTTAATACAAATTGAGTTTTTTTTATTACTTTTACATTTCATGTATATATAATACAAAATAAATTTTGTCAATTTCCTCCTCAATTCCAAGAACTTTCTATTGTTCTTCTAACTGAATTCTCTTCAGCCCCAAATTTTACAACCTTGCTATGAACCATTACATAAACGGTGTTTATTGATTTTTTTTTTCAGGCATGCCCAATTTGTCTTATCAACCCGAAAAACATGGCATTTGGCTGTGGACATCAGGTAAAAAAAGTGTAAATTTTGGCACTCACAACCGTTCTTGTCTTCTTAAAAATTTCCTTATATTTTTCAGAGTTGCTGTGGATGTGGAGAGAATCTCCAAGCTTGCCCTATTTGTCGGAATTCGATCATAGCAAGAATAAGGCTCTATTAATGTTTTTTTCCCGGAATATTTAGATGCTTCTGGTTTTTGGAGTGTACATAGATTCATAAGCCTCGTTTAGAGTTTATTTTCAATGAGTATGATTTAGAAAGGCAAGATCATCCATTTTTTAATCTTTCATACTTCCATGAATAATTTTTATTGAGGATTTCTGATGTACATACATTTTTATGTTTTTAAGGATTTTTTTCTCGTCGATTAGTTTTGAAAATTTTCTTAATATATGTTTCTAATCAAAATGTGTCTTAAAGGTTTTTGAATAATTGCAGATAAGTATACCAAATAAAACTTATTTTGCGTATAATTATATTGAACTTGTTTTTAACTTAACAATTTACCCAAAATTCTTGTTTATGTATTTTTGTACATAAGTAAACTCAATATTTTGTCTAAAGATGTGAGTTTTTGTTGGAGTTTTGGAAATGAGCTCTCCCGTATCCATGTGCATCCTTGTTGGACACAACTCAATCTTAGGTTTGAGAGTTTTGTCTTAAACATCAAAAATTTCTTTTCAATTCCATAAATCTTTTTCAAAATCATAGATGTTACCGACATTTATATCTTCATTTTCCCTTTCTCGCCCCGCATTTCTTTATAGTCTATATCTATATTATGGTATTTTATAAATATCCTATTTTCATTCGAGATCATCTCTCTCGAAGCACTCTCCAAAATTTTATAAATATCATAGTTTCTTTTTATTCGAGGTCATCTCTGTTAAGACACTCTCCAAACTCTCTGCTGTATTGCTTGCTCATCTACTGTTCTTGGTTGTTTGAGAGAACACATTTTGTTGTTCGTACAATTAATGGGCACGCTGCGAAAGGAATACTTTGTCAACCCTAGGGGTAACTGACGACCACCACCAAAGTCTCATTGAGCTAATTGCTTTTAAGTCACTGGTCTCATTCTTATACATTCATCATCATTTTAGGCTTCAGTGATTCGCCACTTAAATGCTCGAATCTCACCATTAATACTCTTTATCTATGTATACATGTGTATTTTTTTTATTTGAACTTGTATGTACTTGCATTCAATTTCAGGCGATACAAGACAGAATTGTATGGCCACAAATTATCACGAAACCTACAAAAATGCATGGACAATTAGAGAGATAAGAGTTTCACGACTCAAACCCAAGTGAAGCATTTAGCCATATACTATTTTGGCCTAATTCATTTAGTACAATGGATAAAAAAACCCATAGAATTGAATTAAATTATATCAATATCATTGCAAAGTGTATACATGTATAACAACCTCAACCAAAATGGGAGGATGGACCCATTCGGCTACAAGACTTAATTCCACAAGACAGTTTCCATGGAAGAAGAAAAAAATGGCTGCAGCACATTGGTAAGTGCTAGTAATATCTGCTCGGTTGATGATACGACGACGGCTGGTAATACGACTGCTGCTGGTAGGACTGCTGGTGATCCTCGGGGACCATGACGGGCGATAGCAAATTGCTCTGGATGGCTCGTCTTTCTGGCTCCTCGAGGAACTTCTTGTCATCTATGTAGGCTTGAAGCATCTCGATGATCATCGTCAGCTCTGAATTCTGTCGCTCTCTGAGTGAAGTCAGAAAGTTTTCAGAGATGATGTTTAGCATCTTCCTGAACTGCGATCTGTATTTTTTATGGAGGGCATAGCCAGCTGCCTGTAGAACAGAAGAAATTTTATAGGTTTAGCTTCTAATCTTTGGTTATTGGTTTGAAGTGTACACACTGGCACGATTTCATATAATCTGACAGGGCAAGTCGGCTAGACGGACCTAGGCAAGTCTAGGCAGATTTATGCAACTTTTTAAATTTAATTTTTAAAAAACTAAAATAATTTTATACTAATTGGTCCTTTTATTTTTTTTAAAGATATGAATGTAGCAAAAATAAAAAATATATGTTTTGAACCTTGTGTGTTTAATTATTTTTATATATTATATATTTTGGTTGTGTATACAGAATATATATAAAATTTAAAAAGAGAAACATAATGCCGATTAGTCTCCAATTATTCCTTGGTTTCTATATCTGCCAGGCTGGCGCCTAGCGTTTTTTTAGAGCACTGATCATGATGAACAAAAGTTACCTGTAGAAATGCGTTTAATGCAACAGCAGTGTATATGTTGCCCGGAAGTCCGTTTAAAAACCTTGCCAGCCATGCCCAGCCTGCTTCTAGGCCATGTAGGTTCTGCACACCTGGGACTTCTGTCTGCAAACCCAAACATCCATATTCATGGTAAATAAAAATCAAAAGAAAGAAAACTCGGAAACAGTGTTGCAGCTATGTTATATGATTGCTAGAGATGATGGAAAGTGAGAGACCTGAACGAGTGCCCCGTATTGTTTCATGTAAGACTCTAATCGTTTGAGGTAATCGCTGATATCCTCTAGCTTTCCATGAACTTCTCGGAACCCAATAGCTTTGCAGTACGCATCCTTAGATTGAAAATCAGCCTGAACAGCAAAAACCATTTACTTCGAAATTCAAATGCATCTTTTGAAACACGTCCAACTTAAAACTAAACCATTGTCATGGGATTCACAATACCAGTGAACTAACTTGGTAACAAGTTTTTTCCAAATTTGTTTCAAATAAATATGACTGGGTGATTCATTCAGAGATCACGGCAAAATCTAGGCAGGATTGAAGCATATGCGACTTCCAACAGATACCGAACAGTAGATTGGTATGGATTTCTAAATCACAGATTTTTCTAAAATCTTAACAGGTAGATCCCCAAAGTCTCTAACTTTGTTTATTGCACTTCATAATATATAGTCTTAAGGAAATTCCAGAATTTTTCCAGTATAGTTTGCACAATAGTGTTCTGATGGCATATTTATAACAGAACTAGAAATATTGGAGTGATACTAAAAGCATTTTGAAGCTGAAATTTTAAGTCACCTCTGAAAAAGTTATATGCTTTGGAACAGTGTAGATGCATGCTCTATGAAATTCAGCGAGAAGAATGTCCATTGCATGAGGAATCTGAATCACGAGTAGCAAACAATCAGCATTAGAAGTGTCTTCCTTTCAGGGATAACCATTAAAAATAAATATATTCTTCAGATTACAGGTCATGTTCCCAACTCCTAATCTCTTATACTAGACGGTAACCGGGGAAGCTAATATGATATACCTGTGCAGTAACATGAACAATCACGTGGCCACATGGAAAAGCAGCATTATCAGGACTTTCACAATGGGATACAACCTGTCATAGTAAGAAAATCTCAATTGAATCTCCATAACTCGAGGTTGAATGTAAGTGACTGATATATAAATGATGTAAATTGCTAGAGGCTTGTACAGAAAGGTTTCATTGGTTTAGAGGAATTATAGAGGGAAGAGAATTCAAATCCCATATTCAAACACAACATAATAATATAGCAAACATATCTCATTTGTATTTTGTAATGTAGGATACGTATAAACCACCCAATCAGTCTTTACTTTGTATACCATAATAATCAAAGTTAAGTTTTCTCTACCTGCATTAACCCAACCTCACTTTGTTGCCATAAACTTTAATTTCATAAACATATATTACTTTGTTGTCATAAACAAGTTGCTGAACTCTAAAATCACGTATAGACATGCAAAATATATTCTTCTGAACTTATCTTTACTTTCTCCAAAATCTCAATTCCATATATAGGTAATTAACATAACAGGTCATAGAAAGTACATGTTTCGGGGGAAAGTATTGAAATTACCTTCTTGGCAAAGGCTGCAATGCTAACAGATTGTGGACACTGTGGGTCAGTCAAAATTTTAATCAATTCCCTTGATTTTGTACTGCGCATACAAAAATAAAGAAACAGAAAAGAAACGCATGAGAATCAAGAATGCTGAGCCTAAAATTTTGACGCGAAAAGAAAATAAAAATATATACGAGATGTAGACTTCAAAAGAAATAGTATAAGAATTTCAGCAATGAATTTCTGCAACATAGTGACGGTGTTTGTTACAAGTTATAATATTGATATGCCTTCTGATTGAAGCAGTGATAGTACACTCGGGAATGGTTTATGTGGGCATATTTTATTCCCAAGAGCACAAAGAAATAGTATCAGAATTTCAGCAGTGAATTTCTGCAACATAGTGATGGTGTTTGTTACAAGTTATAACATTAATATGACTTCTGATTGAAGCGGTGATAGTACACTCGGGTTTGTGTGGGCATATTTTATTCCCAAGAGCACAAAGGCTGATAGAATTTAATTGTGCAGGCTGTGGTTATGAGCTGAATTTAGATCTTTCTACACTGAACTTGTGGATATTAATGCCGAATTTTTAGACGACTTAAAGCATCATGCCATACAAACTGAAATACAATTTTGATATGGCAGCAAAGGGACAAGCAAAGATGACATATAAATCAACAAGTGTTTCCGCCTTACCTGACGTTATCTTTTATCCCCCTGATCTGCCGTATCGACCTGCCAATACGCCGGTCATGGCTGCTGAAATCCTATTGAAACAAGACAGCAGATCAGAAGATAATCAAAGGAATCAGTCAACACATTAGAATACAATATTATATATATATATATATCACAGTCCATATATGTGAACCCTTGATAGTTAGAGTCAAAGCATTCACTTATAGGAATAAAAACTATGTGTATGCATAATTGAGTAAACATAAGTGTGGTATGATTGTTAACAAACTATCATTTAGTATTTCATCATCCATGTTTGAAGGAAACAAAATCCACAAAATTCTAAACTCAGATGTTGAGTGCTAGTATTACCTCATTCGAATTTAACTTCAGTGCATTGTTTTTCCCATCCAATTCTGTAAGCTTTTGCAGTCTTCTCTTCTCTACTTCCAAAGCATTTTGTGTAGCCTTGATTATGCTACCTGCCATCAAGTTATGTAAGCCTCATAATTTAAAGAAAGCAAGAAAGCATACAAAACTCCTGGGAGAAACTCGGGGTTGACAAAAAATGTCCAACATAAATGATTCGGCGGTGAAATTTGATATTTTATACTATAAATGGCACTAATCAAATTATCAGAAAATGATCACTTCACTCTACATTGCAAATAGCTTATACCTGTTGATTGCCTGGACATAGTATTTGAATCCCCTACACTGGCATTGGCTTGGATTTCTGCGGCAGTTTGTTTTGACCTTTCAGCAGCCACCCTCTCTGCAGCATCCCTTTCAGCAGCTTCTTTTGCGGCTCTTTTCTCAGCCTCCAAAGCCGCTCTTTTGGCTTCCTCATATCTAATTTTTGCCTGCATCTGAAAATGTAAATTGTTCATAATAGATAAGGATAGGGAAATCTTATACAACAAGGTCAATACAACAAAATTACTTCATAAGAAAATGGTTACAGCAATTAAAACGGTAGCAAGTTACTAGCAAACTATTAAGATGTTTTGGAAGATGATATTCATTAGAATTGGAGTCTTAACATTATTTCGAGTAAATACAACAATGGAGACATGCAAGAGAAAAGAAGCATGTACTGCCCCACTTGAATTATATTTATCTTCTAAAAGATACAAAAAATAATGACTTAGGTGTCTTCTTTTTTATTTAAAACGGCACAACTGATGAATTGTGGTGCTTAATGACTTATTATGTTGAATAGGAATTTAACTTCGCCTTTTTTTAACTATTTATTTGTACCAAAGGCATTTGAGGATATGTAACTTTAATGCAATACAAAAAACTAGTGTGTCCTCATGAATCGTGTCCTATGCTTTTGGACAATGACGAATCACGTCCCAACTGGTGTCCCGTGTCCAAATTGGTGCTAAATAGCAGAAGATTATCCAAGACAGAGAGGAATCCTCATATGTCAAGTCAATCAGCTTAAAACCCAAATTTGCTTATAATAACCCTTTACATGCATGGAAAACTACACATGTAGGAAGGGATGAGTAGATGCACTGCATAGTTGGAAACAAAAACCACATTCACAAATAAAATATATATGCACGATGTAAGCAAACCTCTGCTTCCATTTTGGATTTTTCTTGACGTAGCCTTTCTTCTTGGAGGAATCTTTCTTTTCTCTTTGATTCTTCGAACGCTGCATCACTCCTCAGCTTCCTTTCTTCTATTTGGGACTTGAGTTCATGGTCCCGTTGGACAGCAGTCAAGTGATTATCAAGTGCTTCTGCACTGCAGGTATTATATATATATATATATATATCATAAGCTATTTCATGGGATAAGCTGAACTAGTACAAAGCAAATGTGGATAACATAGATTTATATGACATTTAACTTCGCACCTAAGCAGTAGTAAGAGATATATATCTTCCCACAAAGAAAAAGAAACAAGGGATAATCTCACATAATTACAGCTGACTAAAATTATACTCTAAGAGATGCGTTGAGAATTTTTTTTCTCACATAACTACACTCTATTAAGTTTTCAATTCATTTTAAGTGTGAAAAGACCAAAATACCCTTGTTTTTTTTAAATCTCCAAAGGAATGTCATTGGTCCTCTTTTTTTCTTTGCTTCTTCTTTCTCCAAAATTAGCTTCTCTCATCCTCTCCAAATAGTCTCTCCGCCACAAAACTGGATTCATGATTTGTTATTAAATTTTTGTAATTAACTTAAGAATTGTTCTAATTAACAAAGAACCAATGACATTCTTTTCAAAATTTGAAAGACAAGCAGGGGTATTTTGGTCTTTTCACACTTAAAATTAACTGAAAACTTAACAAAGTGTAGTTATGTGAGAAAAAAAACATTTCAGCACAGCTCTCAGAGTAAAGTCAGCTGTACAGGATGCATCTAAATTACACATTTTGGTGAGACAAATGTGCATAGCCTTATAATGAATGTAAGGTCGCTCCTCGCAACTTGTAAGACATACACATGATTGGACAAAGAAAATGAAGCAGTGATCAATTACACAATTTGGTCAAATGGCCATTTATATGTTACAATTAGCTTATTTTGTGAGTCATTCTACACATTCAAAACCAGATACGATATTTTGGGCTGAATGCATTAAAATTACATTCAATGGTGAATACACCTCCATCCACACTAATATGTACAGGACAAAGCAGATGCAAGTTTTTGTCTAAATATGTCAAAACATGGGATGATGCTTACATCTTGCGCTGATATTGAGTGTCGTGTTTTCTATCCATTTCCCTCCTTGCTTCACCGTATTTGTCAATTTGGATAAGTGCAGAAGCAGACTTCTTGCTTTTGCTCATCAGATCCATCTCTAAATTAGAGATACAGTTCCTAATATCATCCTGTTTATTCAAGACAACAGTTGCTGTTACTGAATAAAAATATAAATTGAAGGCTGATAAATTTAAGTACCAATGTGCAACCACAAACCTTGATCAGAAGCTCGTGTTCATGGTTTAGCTCAAACAAACCACCTTCTACTGATCTCGCTTTATCCATCAACATTAACTGAGCTTCATGGGATGTTTCATCATCACTGGATTCGTCACTATCACTGCAATGAAACAATTAATGCTACTAACCATCCAGAAAATATGAATAACAAATACACAAAAGCGCTGCAGATAATATAATACAAGTGGAAATCATTTAGGACCCCAATTTTAAAATAAAAAAAAGTAGAATAAGTGGGATGTACCTGATATAGATATCATCACAAGCAAATCTCCCAGTTGCCACTAGACTCCTATCAGAAGACTCACTGTCCAGATCATCCATCTCGTCAATTTCATCATCGGATAGGCGCATGACAAAAGTACTCCGACTTCTAACCACATTTTTACCAGCGGGTAAATTTCTACATAGAAGTCAAAGAAAGAGCAAAATCAGAACAGCAAAATTCACATAGAGATCATTAAATAAGCATCATTCCAACACAGCTCAGACTTGGAGCTTCAGACTCAACACTACGAACTGAAAGTAGCAACAAAAATAACAACATACCTTAATTTTGTTTTGGCGAAAGGCACGGGAACTATTGCAGAGGCACTGAGATTCTTTTCCAATACATTAATCTCTGATAGAAGAGAATCAAAATTCCAATCCGGCTCCGGATCAACTTTGATTCCTTGAACATTTTGAGGGCAGCGAAGCTCCAGCCTCATAGCTACCTGCAGACACAAACTCCAACTATCAATGCCTGGAAATTCAAAAAATTCATGGTATATGTACTTCCATTAGTTCTAGACATTCATTAGACGCAAAAAATTATAAACAAGCTTCAAAGTTTTCAGCATTAAACACCAAATTATCCAAATCTAGACACTTACATACAAGCTTCTAAAAATCGATAGGCGCTGGTTGGGCGGACAGTACCCCTAAGGATTAATTGGGGATAAATCGGATTATTATTTTTTTATTATTATAATTTATTTAAAATATAGATATAAAATATATAATATAAAATAAATATTTGAAATATGAATACAATATTTAAAACAATAAACATATATGAAATTCTATCTCAGCAATGATGCAAATCTGCCATATCTGATTTTTTTTTGTTCGGCTTACCGTTTTTCTTGCAGGTTCTGACTTGTGAATCAAATATGTTGTACTTGTTCTTAATCCAATCCTATATAAACATGTCAACGTGTTGTTCTGCTTACTGTTTCTATCTCAAATGCTCCCTATTGCACATGTGTCAGGAAGGTTCAAAATAAGGCTAAGAATATAGCCGTTGGAGTTGAGGGTAGTCTAGTCTTTCACTCGTTATGTCTTAAGTGGAACGGTGTCGTTTAGGCTGGGTCGAGTCTGGGTTGTGACCATTGCACGTGGGAGAGACATGCCTCCTTCCTTTGTCCTGTAGTGAGTTCGTGGAGCAGGGCTGCTGCAGACACAGAGGATCCACGTTCACTCCATAGGCTCGGTTAGCTCGTATATAAGGCTAGCGATTGTTAGGGTTTGTTCATCGTCTTGTTTGTTGTATTGGCCTTGTGCCTTGGCTCATTTGGGGTTTCAGTCCCTCGGTGAGATTTATACCAACAATATACAAAAATACCATCTTTTGGTTAAATTGTTGTTTTGATTATCAATTTCTTGTCAACATGTTTCTGTCAAATGCTTTCCTATTACACTAGAAATCAAATATTCTTTAAGAGTCTGTTCTTCGACAATAGCAGTCAGCGACTAGCAATTTCGTATTCCAATTATAGAAATCAAACATACACCATAGACCTCATTGTCCACAACCACAGCACCAGATAGAAAAATAAATCAAAAAAAACCAACACGTCCCCAAAAATCGTAAACCCTACCTAAAAATTACTTCAAAAAAATTAATCAATCAGAGATATCAGATAAGAGATTCAGAAACGTACCTCACGGAGGGGAGAGGAGCTCGGTCGATTCGGCGACGGTGGAAGAGGGCCTGAATCTTCTGCGAGACGACGACACAGAGACGCTTCGCTACATGTTTGGAAGTGCAGTGTTAATAAAGTGTCTTATGATAAACTAATTTTTATTTAATTTATTATTATATTTATACTATATCATGTGCTCTAAAAGGTGGAAGAGCGAGCCAAACTCGATATTTATCAGGAGTGGATAATTTCATATACCACCCCCTAGAATAGGTAAAATCTCACATAACACCCCCTAAAATTATTTTTCTCAGATGCACTC
>JAYMTP010002580.1:0-19268 GCA_036897365.1 Geranium brycei
GCTCACACACTTCTTCTTGCAACAATTCGGCCCCGGGCTTCCCTTTGCAAGGCAAACCCTAGGTTGCTTCTTGCACGTCAGTCTCCTGCTCCGTTTCTTCCCCAAAAGCACGCGCCCTGCCCCGTAGAATTGTTCACCTTCATCGTCATCTTCATCTTCTGATAGCTCGTTGATATTTTCGTCAAGATCCTGAACTTCTGATAACTCGTTGACACTGTTGTCAATATCGTGGTTTTCTTGTCTTTCTTCTGCACTCAGTGCTGCTAAACTGCTTAACACGAGCGATGTCAAGACAATAACCAAATATAAAAGTTTTATAGAACTCATATTAGTCGATCGATCTTAACTAATTGGAATTATTTTGAGGGAAATGGAGTTTGGAATGATAAAAGGGAGCGGGAGAATGAAAGAGGATTGAGAGATGAGATGGCAAAGGTGACAATGGAGTGGCTATTTATAGGAAAATATTTGGTGTGGTGTAGTGTAGTGGAGTGGTCAATGTATATGTATAGCATATAATAAAGGAATTAATTAGTTATTAATTGTTTATTTAATGTTTTGTGGAAGTGTGCGTGGAACATTGAATATTGAAGAGAGAATCACATATTAGTCAATTTATATAATAAATAAATGAATTGATAAACATATGACTTTTTTAATATGTAATTAATTGATGTTTCTATTTCACGTGAAGAACACAACTAGCCATGGAGTTTTCTATGAATTTATAGTTAATTAATAATCTCAATAACATGTAAAATGACATTGGATTGAAAAAATTCCTATGACTTTGATTCGGCCCTTCAAATGGTTCCAGAATGAAGTATTTATAAATTGGTCCTAGTTTAGTTTAGGTCATGTTATTAACTATTTAAGTATTTAATGTTCATTTGCCTAATCGAACGTTTTAAAGAGGTGTAAAGAGAGAGTTCTCTTTTAAGACTTATAGAAGTTAGAAATAAATGCGAGATACCACATCGTGACTCGAACCCAGAACTTTTGGATTTAAATTCAAGTGTTTAACTAATTGACCAAGCAAACGTTAGTTGCTACACCTTACTATAGTCAATTATAACTTTACTATTTTAATTATATTTTTGGGTATCATAACTTCTCCTTTTTTTCTTATTTCGTTACTGTTCGTTAAATGACAATTTTATCCCAAAATTTTCATTAAATTTATAAGTTTATGTTCTTAAGGTAAGTGGTTTGTTATCGGTAATGCACTACAGTATAATAAATCTGATTCGATTTTTTACATGATCTGCAAAAGATTGAAATAGACCCAATAATTATTAAGGGTGGACACAGTTTCAGAACTGGTCTGGATTGACAAGAACTAGACCAAATCCTCGAGTTTCCCAATGATGGAACTATTTGAGGAACCACTATGTGTAGAAACACTCTGTTCGGGCCACGATTCTTCAATTTGATTCTTCGGCTCTAGCTGGTTGAAACTTATTGATTTCAATTTTTTAATTTAGTCTTCATTTATAGGATGAACTGGACGAATCTGAGCACGATTTCAATCACAAAAATATTAACAAAAACTAGATGTTATGATTTAATTATGACGTGAGGATGGCGAGAGGCGGATACATGACAACACAAATTATTTTGGTTTTTATCGATTAACCATCGTTTCGAAGTTTTAAAAACTAAAATCAAACTGTAATTGAATAATTATCTCAAACGGAATCACAAGATCAAATCATTAACGTGATTATAAAATTTTCAGTTACATTTTACCTATGTTCTCGATACCGATTCCGGGTCCAAAACGTTTAGATAATGGCTTGATGGGTTTTGACCCGATATTGATTTCATTGATGGGATTTGACCCATGTTACTTCCCGCACAAGTCCACGTGAGAGTCTGTTGGTAACTTGGCATCAGTTGCGCTGTTGTGCTCCTCACACTTTCATATCTAAAATTGTAATATACTTTATGGTATTTATTAGTATGTTATTTTTTCTTTCAGTTGTGTATCAGCATTTTTAGGAAAAACCCGAGTCTTAAGGACAAACCCATGCCCGCTGTCGTCGTTCGTTCATCTAAGTCGGCTCGACACGATATGAGATTGGTCCGGGCCTGGACCTATTACTTTGAGGTTAGTGGTGCCACCTGCCACGACACAGTCCGTGTCCTATTCGCTCGGCTGCATATCATTCCATCGGTATTACTGTGCTCAATCCATCTTGACCGGATCACTTCTCTTTTTGCACAGCGATGTCTACGACTATTGTTGGGTATTCGGGTTTCATCATTCATCTATTTCTGATAACTACAACTGAGTACACATGATATATTATACAAAATGTCCAATGATGTGGGCCCACTCGGAGTCCATTTCGACACTTCTTTACCTACATTTAGTGTCAAATTGTCTCTCGTATCGGGCTTAAGAGTCTCAATTGTGCCACTTTACGCCTTCAGTTATGTTTGGTGTGATTGTGCAGGATACAGGTAAAATGGGACAAAAACCGACCAAAATGAGGATTCCGGGAAACAAGGAGAAAAAGAGGGAGATTGAAGAGAGGTGACGATCTTCACAACATAAGTGACGATTGTCACAAATGCATAACCAGTTACACACACTTGTGACGATCAAGTGACGAAGACGTGGCGATCGTCGCATTGTGAATTTTTAGAAAAGTATAAATAGCAGCATCAACTTCTGAGCAAGGGTTCCGAAAATTACCCAACTCCAGCCTCCCTTTACCAGTTCCATACGAATTTTGCAGCCCAAATCCATCACCCATCACCTAAGATCATCGAGACTAGCAAGGAGAGGTAATTCAGAAGAGAAGATTGAAGATTCAAACATCTGATCCGAGCCTTAGTGCTTAGAGTTTGCCTGACTTCTTCAACCTTACATCTTTGATTTCGAATCTATGACTTTTGTATTTTGCACCATGATGAGGGGCTAAAAATCTAAATCATGGGTGTTAGACATATGACACTCCTTGCTTGATACTCGTTTTTACAATTGATCAATGTATATTTATGAGTTTTGATTCTACTTTGTTCTTGATCGTGTTTGTGAAATTAGCTATCTTATAATCACAATCTGAGTTCGAAACTAAGCCCGAGAGGGATAGTCTAGAATTGATCTAAGTAGAATCGAGGGATTGGTCTCTTGGAGTCGATCGCTTGGTACGAAAATTTTTGGTCTTAAAGCTGTAGATAACCGATTATAAATCACAAGAGGGTTATCGGTCTAATATTAAATGTCATCCAGTGTCGAGAGACGGATAGCATAATTTTAACATAGGACATTACTCTGAACATTGCATTTGCTTGATTGTGTGAACTTGAATTGACATTGAGCCGTCGGTCTAGCACATGTGGTTGCTAGTTAACTTGATTTCTTAAATCTTATCACCATCTCTACTTGTGTTATTTATTGCTTCTGTGCTTGAGTGACTCTACACACACAACTCACCACAACTTCGAACATAGTCCTTTTACATTTCTGCAATTCGAATACAAATTGCTTGAGTACGGACCCTCGTTTGATCTCTGTGGAATCGACCCGGGTATTAAACGGTTACAATACTTAATGAACAACGATCACGCCCTCCCTCATACAGTTCGATTTTGGACCCCAACCGAATCTCGGGTGTCATTCACCCATGATAAATATAAAATGAATAGAAAATTGAGTTTGCTTTTTATTATTTGAAAGTTACATCATTCTCTATTTACCCATAAAATTTATATTCTTTTATATGTAACAATTTCTGCATTTTGTTGTAATTTAATTTAATATTGATTTGAAGCTTGTAGTAAAATTATGAAGGTAATAATATAAGTTTCAAAATAAATGAAGGTAATAATATACATCTTGAACTTATAATTATTTAATAGAAAAACTATTATTGATTTTCGTCAACTCAATTGAGTGGATAGTTATTTAATTTAGCTCGTTCGATATTTGAGTGACAAAATCCCGACAAGCTATCTACTTTTTTTGGTAACATTTCACAATTCTTGTGTAAACCATATTTTACCAAGAATCATAGTACATAATCTGTTCATCACAATTCACATGCTGCTATTTGTTTCTCGCTTTATTATTAGTCTTTTACTTTCACCTCCGCTTTATGCATATACATATACATAGTTTGTGCAGATGGTCCATTTCCGTATAAAGTAAGAGTAGCCTAATATTCGAAATAAACTTTAAAGATCTCCAATCATTTAGAGCATGTTATTTTCACACAGCTTTTCAATAATAATAGTTATAAGATACTTCAACAACGGTTTTAACCTCATACTTGTAGTGAAGATATCTTGAGTTCAAACTTTATTTAGAACAGATGTTGTTTCCTGTTTGATTCGAGATCTCATCACTGTTTAATTTCGTTATTTTAATGATAAAAAACTAATCACGGCATATGATCATGTAAGTTTTGATATACTTGTCATCAATACGATAATTAGGTGACTTTCTTGAAATAAATTGAAATAGGATGCTTATATATTGTTCAACTATAAGGCTTTAAGAAAGTGCATGCAAGAATAGCAAAATATATAAACAATAAAAAGAGAAGAAGGAATAAACAGCTTTGAGGGTTACTTCTTCATAACTCTAATGTTTAATATCCATAGAATAAAGTTTGCTTCAAACCCATTTCAAGCCCATCATGCATTAAAACAAAACAAAAAAGCTACAAACAAAACATATATAAAACCAAACCAAATTCACACATATATTAATAAACACATGAAAAGCAACAAAAACACAAGACAATGTTTCTCATCTTTTCTTCAATATTCTTCCTCCTCTCCACAACCAACCCTCAAAACCCTCCTCCTTCCTCCTCATGCACCCAACCCTTAATCTCCACGGTCTCCGCCACCAAAACCCTAACAAATTGCAAGAAATTGCCAACCCTAGAAGCTGAATTCGGGTGGAAAGTACACGTAAAGAACGAAAGCTCTACTACAACTCGAATCGATATCTATTTCGGTGCAATGCTTCCGAAAAGGGGATGGATGGCTTGGGGAGTGAACCCTAGTCATATGCCAAAGATGGTTGGGACAAGGGCACTTATAGGCATAAGGCACCAAAATGGGTCCTCAAAGGTGATGACCTATAATGTCACGGCCTACACTAAACATGGTTGTCAACTCCTTCCTTCGGCCATCGATGTGATTATCCGAAACATGTCTTCGGAGTACGTTGGAGATTCGGGATACTTCAAGATGTATGCAACGTTGTTTCTTGATGATTTGATTTATAATGTTTCTAGGTTGAACCATGTGTGGCAAACGGGACATGGGTTTGTGGGTTCGGAGATAATGATGCATGAGACGAGTTTGGAAAATTTTGATAGCTCGGAGACTATAGACTTGAAGATTGGGAGGAGCAAGAGCGTTGAAAGGCATAGGATGCGAATGAGAACGGTATGGACATAACTTTATTAAAAATGTATTTTATTTCTTGGATTTGAATTTATTCGTTTTAAGTTCTAGATGGGTAGGAAATCGGAGTGGATGTCGATATAATTATTGTGGGTGAAAATAAGATGGATCGGATGTGGGTATTACAAAGATACACATTGGACATTCCAATATACTTTAACAAGTAGATATAACATTGTGCTAGCAAATACTAATATATTCTAATACATTGTTCTGAAAAATATTAAGCGCTAGTCATGCAGAGACCTATGTGCAATGGTAACAAAATGTGTTTATAACATATGTGATTATTGTTATGGACATCTGTTGAGACGATGTAAGGTTTACAAGCTGTCTTGTCTGCCCGTGAGAGATTGACAAACAGAAATTGTGCGAATACCCAGATTGACTGAGTTCGCTCAAACATATTAGAGTTTTTTTTAGTGTCGATCGAATTTCTGGTAGCTAAAGGCTAATCACGTCGAACAAAAAAAATACTTGATTGAGGGAATCCCTAACAATTATTCTAATCACACCATTCTCATTTGTATGGTTTGAATATTACTTTATCTCATAAAAAATCTTTTGACTCTTTTGTTAATAGCAAATTAATTGAATTCCGAGCCAAACACTATCAACATTGTGATTTTCTTTTTCTTTTTTTTTTGTATGGATGTAAATAGGTACATGGTATCTTGAACATTGTAGGGTGGGGTACCCTACTTCCCATGGGAGTGCTAATAGCAAGGTATTGCAGGAAATTCCCAATAAAATGGAAGCCATGGTTTAGATTTCACATAATGTGCCAAGTTTCCGGATATGTATTAGGCACCACCGGTTGGGCCATTGGGCTGTGGCTAGGGCATGCCTCCCCACACTACTACTTCCAAATCCACCGGATTCTTGGTATCCTCATCTTCACACTTGCCACTCTCCAAGTAAACTTTTCTCTCCCTCTCCTTCGGTTCGAATCAAAATAATTTAGTTTATATCTCAACGTCACGTGATAATGTTATGTTAGTGTCGTACTTGCAGTTCATAGAACTTGCTAACATTTGTTGGACTGATACTTCGAGAAGTAGTTGAAGTTAGTTAAAGATGATAAATCGAGTGTTGAAGTTCTTAAGGTTAAAAGACCGGTCAATGAATTGTATGATAATGATAAAATTATTTGTCTTCGATAATCTGCGTAATTTTACTGATGTTGCAACTTACTTATATATGCTAACTTTATATTAAAATTTGTTGGTGAAAGATGAAAATACCCTTGAAATAGAAAATTATTTTCATTTGTTTTTAAAAAATTGAAAAAAAAAATTTCCCAAAAACATTATTTTAATTTTGGTAATTGAAAGTTATTCTCGTCATTTACCACCAAAAATTAGCATAAAGTTAATCGAAATGAGTAAGTTGCAACGTTTATAAATTTATGATACCACTAAAACGCTTTTTATTTAAGTGTGTATTAAGCGAAAAAGTCGTATACTTAAAAGTGGTTACGTTATTAATTTTTGTTAATTTTTCTTCTTTTACACGAAACGATGACTTGACATTGACCTGAACACGATCGATATGATTGATTTTTTTCTATGTTTTGTTGAATTAGATGAGTGCTTTACGATTGATGCCGAGCCCGAATGATGCATATAGAAGGTATTGGAACATATACCATCATTTATTGGGATATGCTATCCTCGTTGTGGTCTCTATCAACATCTTCCAAGGGATTGCCATTTTAAAGCCAAACCAGCAACCTTGGAAATTGGCTTATCTTTCTCTTCTTGCTATCTTCGCTTCCATTACCATTTTCTTTGAGATTTTTACTTGGTCCAAGTTCTTGTTGTCCAAAGCAACTCCGCCAAATGATTAACCAATTACCCTAAATTTTTGTTTAAATTATTTATATGTTAATTATGAATGTGTGATCATTTATTTAATTTGGTATCTCAATAATGGGATCGTTGATTTAATTTGGTATCTCAATTTAGATATCCTATTAGACAATATCATTATGTAGTAGATCTGAATTTACAGTTTACTGGTATGATAGAAAATATAAGTAATAATATTGATATATTTTAACACATGCAATGAATTTAGTGTAGAAATTTGTACAATGTGGATTCTCTTACTAGAAAATGCACGAGAACAAAGTATTTTTTTTTGGAAAAACGGAACAATGTTATTAAATTGTCTGTAATAAATACAACTAAAGTAATATGACAACAAGCCTCATATTTATCTATAAGCCAGAGCTCAAAAAGAGCAAGATGATCTTAAACCATCCTATAACTTGATCCAAATAAACCTAAAACACAATGACCAAAATACAACGTAAACATGATAGAACAAGGTATTAGTAAATATTTACACTTATCAAGTTGAGTTTATATATATATATATATCAATTTTGAAGCTTAGTGTGTGCATGTTGTGAATTTTTTTTCATCTTATCATCTATTTCATTTCACTTAAAATTTATATATTTTGCACCACTTTTAAATAAGTCGGCGACTTTGTCCTTGACCGACTTATACAATGGGGGTTCAGTACGTAGAAGACAAATTTTCAGGAGGCCGAGAGGCCATTGCGTCGTGTGCAAAATTATAAATTTCAGGTAAATTGACAAGATAAAGAAAATCAAGTGTACATATATACAAACCATGTTAGGTATATACCTACATACATGCAATTATCCTTAAACTATATTATATCACAAAAAATTGGATTTGAGAATAAAATCATAGCAACTCAGTTGATGAATAAATAATATGTTACATTCGACTGGCCCTTTATTCTCGCTTCTTGGTTTGGTTGTTCTGAATTGTTGTTCTTTAAGTTCGAAGCAGAGTCATGTATATATTAAATTTATGTATCGATTATGTAATAGGATGGCATACTGTTCGGTGACTTCTGCCTTTTCAGGTCCTGACTGAGAGATTGGATTGGAGTCTTTTTTACTTCCTTTCTCTTTTGTACTAAATGCATACTTATGAACATAAGTAAAATGGGATGCATTCCGATACAAATTTGGCAGAATGTCCGAAATTCTACCAGTCGTTGGATCACTGCTTATGATCTGACCAAGTTCTACCACGGTTATTTTTTTGTGGTTCTACCGGATCTATTCGTTTTTATCAGTTCACACTCACTTTTTACCGGATTCATATGATTCTACCGTGCACACTCAAATTCTACCACTTCGGACGGTTTGTATTTTTACCCTAATTTGTATTTGATTTGTCCTCTAAGTAAAATTGTTTGCTTTTCTAAAAAAATAGTATTTTCCACTTAATTGGATAAATATAAATACAATTTTGACATCGAATTTCCCTTGGATTTAGAGTTTTTATTACCAAAAAATACATATCCGTTAGGAGGTTTACCGTTTCGGTCGCGTGGCACAGAACAGCGCGTGCGTGCACGCACTTCCTCCTGGCAATGTATTGTCTGAACAACTGTTTGGTTCCAGAACCAAAACCAACCCCACGCGCACGTCAAGCACGTGCCACTCACGCGAGCACCCATAAGATCGTCTCTGAGCTCCCAAAACATCGCACAGTGCGAGAGAGAGAGAGAGATCCGATCGATGGCGAACCTACCGCAGTCGCTCTCGATGAACGCTCCGTTCGGAGGCGGTTCGAACCCTAATCCCGCCGGAGCTCCGGCGAACAAAGACCGGAAAATGGCCTCCGCCGAGCACCTCGTCCTCGACCTCAGCAACCCAGAGCTCCGAGAAAACGCCCTCGTCGAGCTCTCCAAGGTGAGTGCCTCTTTGCGCCATCTTGGGTCCTTTCTGATGCTGATTTCAATCTTGGTTTTTGTTTCTGTTTTCAAGGTGTGGCCTTTGGGTGAATTTTAGGGTTTGGGTTTGTTTTGAATTGGGGGTTTGGGTTTTTTTTTGGGTGTGGTATTGAAAAATTGTGGGTTTTGATGATCTTGGTTGGGTATTTTGTTTGGTCACCGAGAAACCTTTGGAGAATTGAAGATTTCCCATTTTGGAATTGTGGAAATGCTCACCTTAGCTGAACGTATTGTCGGTTTTAGATTTTAGATGTGTATTGAGCTCAATGCTCTCAGGCCAGAAGTAGCCTGTGAAACCAGGATGGAGCTGACATAGTCACAAATATAATAATGTAACATATAGATATTGCATAATGTATTGAAAATCTAAATCTTAAGCTACGTGAAATAGAGATGTGTTATCCCTAATTGTATTGATCTAAATTGCGGAAAAGGTTTTTACCCCATTTTTCACTAAGCAAATGATTGCCATTTGGTACTAAGTTTTGTTACGTTCTAAGTGACTTTCTTAGAAACCAAAGTTGATGAAACCTAATCAAGTTTGGATTTTGATATGTCCATTAGATATTGCTTATTACAATTATTATTGTAGTCTCATGATGTCTTACCTTACAGCTGTTTATTTGTTTAAAATTGAGGAGCTATCTTTTGTAGTCTCGGAAGGTGGAACTTACTTTATGTGCATATATTTATAGCTGTATTGGAACGGAAGATGAAAAGATGTTAAATAGCATAAGTATCCCTTAAGAGTTGTCAACTGCACTGTGCTTGTAAAGCTCATTGCTTAAGGGGAGCAGATGTTAGTTAAAATGGAATGCTCCGTAAATCATTGACTGGCATTATGTGGGCAATCTTGCAGTATTGGGGAAAATAATAATTATGCCATGGAAATGTGTGAAGTGACATAGTACCAAAAAGTGTCATTGACCAACAACATGTAGTTCTAACTGTATGGTTTAGGGGTATGGACATAACAAAATGTACAGAAATGAGTCGTCAACCGAAGTTAATTGGTTCAGTCTTTAGAAATAGACAAATAGTTTGAAAGTTGGTTCAGTCTTTAGAAATAGACAAATAGTTTGAAAGCATGCTCATATGACTTTTGCATCTGTTTACGTTTATCATTTTTAACTTTTTTAGTCAGGGAGAGGTAGCAAGTGAAACATGACCGAGTTGAAAGGAAGCTGGTTTCTTTGGTCTGGTAGATAATTTTTCATGAATATTGGGACTTACGGACTTGGTAGTTTGTATATATCTGCTCTTAAGATTGGGATTTGTTGAACATTATTTCATGGTTTACACTTTGCACAGTTATCATATTTCTTAACATCTTTGTACATGCATTCACTTTGTTCTTTTCTATTAATGGTTATGCAATTTTAGCTATTAACATCTGTGCTGCCATCATAAACTTTTGTCTTCCTTCGGTTTTATGTTTAGAACAAGGAATTATTTCAAGATTTGGCTCCTTTCGTGTGGAATTCTTTCGGTACTATTGCTGCACTCATACAGGTATGCCTAATCAACGTGTTTTTTCACGTTTAGAAGATTGTGTTTTTTCTCATTATAGGAGGTTTGCTCTGTCTTTGTATCCTCAAAATTGCATATTTTCATTTATGCAGGAGATAGTTTCAATATACCCTGTGCTGTCACCACCGAATCTTACACCTGCGCAATCAAATCGTGTCTGCAATGCTCTTGCTCTTCTTCAGGTCAGCATGTTCCTCTTTCAAGTTTTATTCCATCACATTAGTCTATTTACACCATCTTTATGAAATTTTTCTGGCCAGAATAGAAAATTAGTTCTGATCTTACCAAAGAAATTTTCAGGAGTGGTCTAGAATGCTCATTCCGTTCCTTTTCATTTTCTTCATAACCTTAGTTTGTATGTTGCTCTTTACTCATGTATTCATCAGTTGATTTGAATGTACTAATGCTTTGAGCTCTTCTTATGTTTTTCTTACAGTGTGTAGCCTCTCATCCAGACACAAGGATGCTGTTTCTCAATGGTAATATTTTTTACTTTGTTAACATCGTGTTATAGCTATCTTCGAGCGACATTTAAAATATGAAACTTTAATCTGATTTTTCTCATAATCACTTGATGGATATCAAGAAAATGTATGGATAAGTCCTACTGTACTTTGATATACCTAACTAGTTGGCTTTTTTGTAATTTTTTACTTAATGATGTCCCGTATTAATTAATGTACGTCTTCTTCTTCACTTCAAAACAGGAAACCAGTTCAATAGAAATCATGTAACATACAATTGAGGCATTTTACGTGGAAAATCAATAATGTTCAAATTAGTCATACATGCATTCCCCGTTGTAAGCATGCATATTTTATAAATTGAGTTTCTGGGTTTATTTTTAGTGACATGCTGTCTTCAAGTCCATGGAATTGGCTTTTTTCCATGCATTTTTAGAAAGATGTCCGTCGACGACGAGACTTCTTTTTTTGCTTGGCAGACTTATGAGTTTCTGTGTTTCTTTTTGTTAAAGTAATTTTAATATTGTTTTTATCAAAATGCTTACTATGTTTATCTGTAGCTACTTTTGTATTAACCTTTCTCCTTTACTTACAGCTCATATACCTTTATATTTATACCCTTTTCTTAACACAACAAGCAAGTCACGACCTTTTGAGTACTTGAGGCTTACAAGCTTAGGAGTCATCGGTGCACTGGTGAAGGTACCTCAACCTTGCTGAAGCCAACTTTACTCGTCATTCTGATTCATTATATTTCTTTTAAATATTGTTTTTTCGGCCGCTCTATTTGACCAGGTCGATGATACGGAAGTCATTAGCTTCCTTCTCTCTACGGAAATAATTCCTCTGTGCCTGCGCACCATGGAAATGGGCAGCGAGTTGTCGAAAACAGTTGAGTGTCTTGAATTGTCTGTTTTCAATTTCGAATAATGGTTCATTCTGACAATAAGTCTTGTGCCTGCAGGTTGCAACATTTATCGTTCAAAAGATTCTGTTGGATGATGTGGGCTTGGATTATATCTGCACGACAGCAGAGCGATTTTTTGCAGTGGGTCGGGTTTTGGGGAACATGGTCGCCGCTCTGGCCGAACAGCCCTCATCTCGTCTGCTAAAGCATATTATTAGATGCTATCTCCGATTATCGGACAATCCAAGGTGTCTAACCATTCAATATTTGTTCTTTTTTGTTTTTTCAAATAAACATCGTTTCTTCAATCTCTGTGACGTGCAGGGCCTGCGACGCCTTAAGGAGCTGCCTCCCCGACATGCTAAGAGATGCCACATTCAATAACTGCCTTCATGTAAGTACTGCTCGTTATCGTAGTTTTTGTATGGAAGGTTTGGAGTTGAAATCTCGGGGGTAATTGCGGTTTGCAACCATGTACTTTGCATTTTACAATCCTATGCTTTAATGTGTGCCCCTTTACAACTTTAACTTTGAAATTGTTGCAAATTACATAAACTTGGATAAAAATGACTAAATACCCTTCTGTTAGAATTTTAAGAATGAAAAAACTTTCACAACTAAGAAAATGTGAAATAAAAATATTACTTTGTCTTAATTTATAATACAAGGATATTTTCGTCATATTGTCCAAATTTATGTGAGTTGTAATAATATAAAAGTTCCAGGTTGTAAAGTGGCATACTTTGACCGATTAATTGTAGATAAGTACTTATTTAAATTGTCCACTTTCATATGGATACAAAGTAAATTGTGTCACATGGTTACTCAGATGAATTAACACTCAAGTCAGGTATAACTCTGTTACTTTTAGATACAACTACCATTGTACCCTTGAAATGATTTTAAAATTTCAAAGTTCTGCCCTCATCCTCCTTTTCACCTTCAGAGCAACCACGGTTTTGCTATCAAGCTCTGTTTCTTTCTCTCCCCACCAGTCCCATGAAACTCCTGATTTCTCCCCGATTTCTCCTCGAGAACTCTGTAAGATCAACTTGACCGAGTTTTAAAATTCGTTCTTGGTAGTTCAATTTTACCGAGTTCTTACCGATTAAAGTTGGTCAAATTTTATTTTTAGATTTTGCATATGCTTTGAAACTATTTTATAATTTGTGCTTTTGTTCTAACATATAAAATTGTGTGAAAGTATTTTATTTCACTAAAATATTGTAATTTTTGTCTTTCATTTGAGTTATATATGAATGTATGTATATCTAATTTCAAATATTTATTTAATAAAAACGAGTTTTTCCGATTTCTCCCCGAGTTTTCAAAACTCATTTTTTGTCATGCCTAGTTCTCAATTATGAGTTTTAGAACCTTGCTTCCCACCACCAGTTCACAGATCGAAGAACAAGAGTCAATATACAAGTCGTTAGCAATAAAAAATATCTTTAAACTAAAATCAGGGAAAGAAGAGAGATATTGTGTTGAAAACTAAAATAATTGGAATTTGGTTTGTTTATAATTCCTGCTTTACATCATTACCTTTTTTTTTGCTTTGTATCGTTTTTAGCGAGGACAAAGACTGATAAGACCATACAGAAGCAATTTTGAGGCGTTTTACTTGAAGGATTTGATGTCTTGAGAAATCAATTTTGAATCTCCTGGATAGCATTATTGTATTCTTCAATCTTTACGACTGATCTAGAACAAACACCTTTTCGTTTTTGCCTCAGATTTATCTTCCTTGCCCCGCATCCTCAAAGAACTCTTCTATCGTGTATCGATTTCTTGTTGCTTCTTAACCTCTTCGTCTTGTAACTCTGTAAGCTCTGCCGCAGATTCAACGCTAACGGCCCACAAAGAATCGCCCTCGCCAAGAAAAAAGCATTGCTTTAGCCTCTCTGTAATTGCTTTGTTTGCTTTTACATTTTTGTGCGACCGTGCCTCACTAATAACTCAAAGTTGCCATTGATACTACTTGACGCACCGTTTTGGCTAGTTCAAGCAGTTAATTTTGTTCTAATAATCCTTATCGTCCATGAGAAGCGATTCATAGCCACTTCTCATCCCTTGTTGCTTCGAGTCTTCTGGGTAATGTTGTAAAAATCTTCGACTTGTCCGATTAATCCCTCAATTAGTCACCCGTTAATCATCTATAATTCCCGATTTATATTTTGATTAATCCCCGATGAGTCCCTAGAAGGCCCTCTCCGGCCGGCTAGCGCCTAGCGTTTCTTACAACACTGCTTTTGGGTCACCAATCTCGTTGAGGTTGTGAAAATGGACAATTTATTCAGGTAATTATGTGTCACCAAAAAATTACTTTGTATCAATGTGAAAATGGACGATTTATGTTAGTAGGCATATGCAATTAACCCTACTTTAATTTAAGTGTAGGAGGTGCAAACTAAAGGGTTACAAATTGCAATTACCTCTAAAATCTTCGAGGACACAGAATTGCAGAAAATTAAGTTTGATTTTCACGAGACCCTTTTACGAATGAAATGTATGGAACCAAGGCCTTTTCTTGGATAATGGAAACTTTTGCGCTTTATATAGATGCAACCGTTCATTGCACGATTCGGTAATTTTTTATTTTGCATTATGGTTAAAAATGAGAAATGACTATTTCATCACTTGTTGCTTTCAGGAAGATCCGACAACGAGGAGATGGCTGCAGCAGTTGCTTATCAACGTTGGAGTGAGTCGAGTTCCGGCCCTTCAGGCTGGAGGAGGATTTGACCATATGATGAACTGAAGCAGCTCAACCTGCGGCCGCGCGCTTTAGGCTCTCGGGTTTCCTGTTGTTTTATGATTCAGTGATTGAATATTGTAATTAGGGAACAAATGTTAGTTTGATGTTTTTAAGTTGTTATTGTTCATGGGAATTGCTATCTGTTGATGTACTTGTCTCTGATACATTTGGTTGGGTCTGCAATACATATTTATGCTATGTAATTTTTGTACACTTGGCCTCAGTTTGAATTAACTATTATTACATTGATATTACATTTATAGTCCCGTTCACTGTTTTTTTTTAATTATCAAAGCTATGTATCCATAAAATCCTTCCGGTATCTCAGCAGGATTGTACTCTCAACCTCACCACAAAAAGTGTAATGTTCAACCGCTAGAATGTCTCTTTAAAGACATAGTAGCGTCCACTAAGATCATGTTTAAAAGTCAAATTTACAACCGTTTGGTTTACAGTTGGTTGCGATTTGAATTAATACTCAATTGTAAAAGGGCCGTCTGATTAATATTAGTTAGGATCTTAAGAAAATAGTTATTAAAAGTTTAATACTAATAAAGTGATACATATATATGTTTCATTAATATTATTTAAAACTAGTTTACGGTGAAAATAACTTCATGTAAATTTTGGTTTTTGTTTGCATCATTTAATTTGTGATCAAATCAAACTAAACCAAATGAATAGATTTACTTATCCAACAATTACCTACATGTAGAGAAGATGAAACTTAACAGAGAAATAATATATTATCATTGAGTTATTGATATCGTGGTAGGGTAAATTGTAATATTTATAATACCACACTTTTCTAATCACGTAAAAATATGAAACCTTTTTTTCACGAGCATTAATTCTTGAAATCCTACTTTAATTACCTTACATATGTAAAGTGAGCTCCTTGCCATTTGTTGAAGAGTGAGGTTACGAAGTCATTCGACAAACACTACATATAATTGGGCTAGGGGCCTCTCAACGAGACTACTATACTGACTAATCTCAATGGGTGCTAATTCAATTCAAGACATATCCAACCGGTTAAGACTCGGAATGAGACACCTAAAAGAATCTCATTAAGCCTAAATGTACAACAATGATAATGAGTATGAATGGGAAAACATGAAACTAGTACAAAATAACTTTTTTACATGCAAAAGCGTAGAGAATTTACAAGAAGATTGGAGTAATGAAAATGCATATACATGATCATCTACGAGAAGTGTAGACACCAACATACTTCACCTCCTTTCTTTCCCTTGTCGTGCTCAGACTGTTTAGCTCTAAGTAATGTTGTCACCTCGTGCTCCAGTGGAAACATGGCGCCCACGTATTTATCATTTCTTTGACTTATTGTTGTTGTGCTTGCATTGCAACACTTGTTTAAGGGTTGTCATGTCGTGTTTGACCTTGTCATGTCGTCCTTGCGAAATTTGAGACGTTACACGTCTTTAAAACGAACAAAATTCTGAGCCAGTTTTTTTGTACTATTTCAGATTTTATGGACCAGACTACTCATTTTGTGGGACAGTCTTAAACTGGGAACTATCCGTTGTCTTAATTATTGAGTGATTTACAACCATCAGGTTTTTCGAACGAGTTGCAATTTATATCAATTTAAAGTTCAAATAAACCAAGAAATTAGAGATGATACTATTCCCCGTCCCCGACGGAAATCCTCAAATCCGAACGGAAACGGAACGGGAAATCTCAGAATCCGAATGGGGACGGGGTGAGGTATCCCGCCCCGATATATTAAAAATTATATTTTAAAATGCATATTTAATGAAAAAAATATCTTTAAATATATTTTTTATTACATATTTAATGAAATGATAATATTTTAAGTATATATTTTTATTAAAATAATAATTTTTAATACAAATTTATTAAAAACTAAACATGTTTTAACATTTTTTTGGGTTGGAAACGGAAAACAGGGAATTCTCGAATCCGATGGAGAATCCTTGTCTCCGTTAGAAACGGAGAATCCCCGATCCGATTTTAACGGGAATGGGGACGGGGATTGCCAAACCCGCCCTGTTGCCATCCCTAACCTACACGCACGCAAGCAGAACTTTGCAATAATAGGATAAACAAATAAACATACAAACCTAGGCAAACAAATTAAATACAATAATAGCATCATTCAAATATCAACTGAGACTTAACCCAGAATCTGAATTCAAAGAAGTAAGGAGGCTCAAAACCACTAGGCACACTTAATTGATAAAAAATGTGTAACTTCTTGATTAATTTTTTTCGCAAGGTTATTGCGCTTTTAAAAAACTAAATAAACAAATTGTAGTTAAGCAATTTAACATATTGAAGTTGGGCGTTCAATTGGTTCATTAGAACGTGAATTCCTCGGCAACCACATTCAAGATTTTCAGCCTAGCCCATTTGCCAAAGTCTCCTCGGCTCTTGTTCCAACTGTCTTGTTATGTTTATGATGGTGTCTCCCTATTACTATGTATAATTCATCGTTACTTAACTAATTATCCAACAAAATAAATGGTTATTTCACATAGGTCATCAAAAGTTTGTATTCTCACGTAGGTCACCACTTTTTTCACCAAAACGTGTTTTTATTTCACTCCTTTTTAAAAAATTATGAAATGACCAAAATAGCCTTGCAATCAATGATTGAACCAACGGTTTGGCTGGCTTGAAAATCAAATTTCTGTTAAACCGATCTGGTTCGCCTGGTTTGAAGGTTTGTCTTCAACCTTCAGCTCCGGCAAGGTTCGAGAGAGATAAACGGAGGAGCGTCTTGGACTCGTTCAAGGTTTTTGGATGACGAGCCAAAGGATCGACAAAGGTCTGAAGCTCCGCCGTCTCGCCGGCTCGAGCACCATCAGAGCGTCGTTGGGAAGCCGAAAGAAGAAGAGGACGAGCGACGGCAGACCAAATTTGAGGGGTGGGGGAGAGAGATCTCTGTGTATTTTGTAAATGGAGGGTTGTATACATGCACCGGATGTTGCTATTGTGCGCCCGTCCCTGACCACCCGTTGTTGCTATCATGCTCTTATCGACCATCGATTCCGCTTCTCTTTGTTTTCAAGAGATCCATCGCCCAGGACAACCCACCGCCTTGCTTGCTTTTTTTTTCAAATCTATTTCTTCACTGAACCGATGATTCTCAAATCTATGTAGTAGTGAGGTTGAGGTGAGCATAATGTCTTAGGTATGTCTAATTTAGTAGTGAGGTTGAGGTGACATAACCATATGGTCGGAGTCAAGGAAGCATTTATCTAATTTTAAAGTAGCTAAGCTCTTATCGGTTGTTTTTTATGCGCATCTTGATTTCTGATCTAAGTTTTAAAGTAGTTAAGCTTTTGTTGGTAGACCGTCGCTTGTCCCCTTCTTCTTCCTGACGATGCTCTGATGGTGGTCGAGCCGGCGAGACCTCGGAGCTTCAGACCTTCGTCGATCCTTTTGCTCGTCGTCCAGAAGCGTTGAACAAGTCCAAGACACTCCTCCGTTTACCTCTCTTGGACCTCGCCGAAGCTAAAGGTTGAAGACAAACCATCAAACCAGGTGAACCAGACCGGTTTGATGGTGAACCAGGTGACTTTAGAAATTAAATTAAAAAAGTAGTAACTTACATGAGAATATAAACTTTTTTTGTGGCATATATGAAAGGGTAAAAGACACTACGCCACACCCAACAATACCCAAAAGACAGATAACCGCCCCATCTTTTAAAATGGACAGTGAGCTACACCCAGAGATCATAAATTGACATATAGCACCTACCGTTAGAATTTTGGATGAAATGCGTTAAAATTGTAAGTAAAAAGATAAAAATGCCCTTGGCCAGATTTCAAATTTTCAAAATCATGCAATTGTGAGGATTTTGGTTGTTTCTTGGCTCAACCTTCACCGATCTCATCTCCGACCTCGGAACAACTTCGCCGGTCGTCCTCGCCTCCTTGCCATTGACCGAAGATGCTCGCCGTGGTCGTCGCCGGAGATACTCGCCGAAAAAATTGTAGATTCAAACTGTGGATTTTGGATTGATGGGTTTTAATTTATTTATTTTTGGAATATTGTAGTGTTTCAGAAACCACAACTAGCAAAGCAGGCCAGCCTTTGAAATTAAAAACATTCTTATGCTTCTGGGTTCATTAAAAGATGAGCTCCATCCACTGTGTATGTGTACCTACCTATTTGATCATTCCCCAACATTTTAGTTACTTCTCTCTGCTAAAGGAGATTCCAATTCAAATAATTTACCATACATGAACTCTATATTTCAAATTAGTGTTTAACTTGAAATTGAAACTTGAAAATGATTAGTAGACATGTAGGACATAACCATATATGCTCTGTTGGTTCTGTGGCAGACACTTCGGTTTTGCCCACTGGCTCACTATATCTCTATTTCCTAGTTGTTGTG
>JAYMTP010002581.1:0-19267 GCA_036897365.1 Geranium brycei
TAGTAAAAAAAATATTTAAAGATATTATTTTTCATAAAATATGTGTTATAAAATATAATTTGTAATTAAAAAATGTATTTTTTAATATATTGGGACGGAGCAAGGCGGAGTGGGGCGGGGATCCCTCACCCCGTCCCCGCCTCGTTCCCGTTCGGGTTCGGGAATTTTCCGCCCCGTCCTCGTCCGGGTTCGGAGATCCCCGTCGGGGACGAGTTATATTGCCATCCCTACATTAAAAATTATATTTTTCAAAATATAAAGCCAATAATTGACTAACTTACGATAAGCTTATAATTTGACATAACATTAGTATTTTAAAAATATCCGACTTATTCGATTAATTATTGATTAAATTTTTATAATTTTTTAATTTGATTTATTACATGAGTAATCTCCAAGACTATCTATGCACGACCAGCGCCAATTGTTTTTAAGAACACTGCATAACATATATAATTAAATGTAAAAATAATTAATCCGTCTTATATATCTATGTGGACCTAACATGGCATGTAAATATTAAGTTTTGGTATAATTCACGTGTATGTATAATATTTTGATAACAAAGTCCGACCTGACATATTATACACTTTTTACGAGTTATTTTATGCTGACCTGACTCGATGGATTTAACACAAGGTTAAAATTGACGTATTAATTAATAATGCAGGCTAGGGTTTATTGTGGATTTTCTGTCACATGCAACAATAGTAGGGTTCATGGCAGGAGCAGCGACTGTGGTGTGTCTTCAACAGCTCAAAGGAATATTAGGGCTCGAACATTTCACCCATGCCACCGATGTTGTCGACGTCATGCGCTCTATTTTTACCCAAACACACGAGGTTGTTACCTTTTTACCTTTTTTCGTGTCTCCTTTTATTTGCGGTGTTTTAATATCACGTGGTAGTTTTTTTATGTGTACTATATGTTTATTGTGAATAAGTCAAATATTGCATGTGATTTACTCTGACTTGGATGTTAATGAGTCAAAAAAGTTATTTGGATCGAATATTTGAAATTATAGAAAAATATGTTTGAAAAGAATCATTGTGTCTTGTTTGTTGGTTTTATGGTAGCTGTTAATTTTGTTGTTAAGCAAAAGTGTTAGGAATGTTTGGTTCTTTCTATATTAAATATGTTATTTTAGGTATGTTGAAGAGTTCTTTAATCATATCAGATTCTATTTACATGCTATTAGAAATCGATATGATATTAAAATTACAAGATTGAGTTATTGTTATATGTATTTTACAATATTGCAATCATGCAAGTTTTTTAAATTACGCATTAAAATAACTTAAATAGTGTTATAACTTATTAAATATTTTTGAATATTTATCTATCAATTTTAAGATTTTGGGTTGATAAATAATTTTGGATATTTATCTATCAATTTTAAGATTTTGGGTTGATAAATAATTTTGGATATTTATCTATCAATTTCAAGATATCGTGTTAGATAATTAAATAATTAATTAATCTTATGTTATGCTTTGTTTTTGCAGTGGAAATGGGAAAGTGCAGTGTTGGGTTGTTGCTTCCTCTTCTTCTTGCTCCTCACGAGACACTTTGTAAGAACATAATTACAATACTAGCCTTATTTATTCAACTTAATTACATGTGTCTAATTAATTATTGTATATACTTAATTAACAACAAATTAATAATGCAGAGTAAGAGAAAGCCAAAGTTCTTTTGGATCTCAGCAATGGCTCCGTTGACTTCTGTCGTTTTGGGGAGCGTCCTTGTCTACTTCACTCATGCCGAGAAGCATGGTGTCCAAGTGGTGAGCTATACCAATAATTCATTTCGATTAGTTTTCAATTAATTTTGTAACCAATCTCTAATATTTTTATAAGTATCCCAATAAATTTCTTACAATTTTTTAATTAGTCCAATTAATTTCTGTCAACTAGTTTGAATACGCTCTGCATATTTTTTTATAAGTATACCAATTATTTTTTTTATTAGTATTCTTAGTTAGTTCTATTAATCTCCATCTAGTTTGAATACTTTCTGATTTATTTTCACTCTATTAATTATATTGTTTATTTAATGATACATCCGCTTTTCTATATCCTTAAACTCATCTCACCTAAATATCATATTGGGCTTTTCCGGTCTGAGTCGAGGGAGTGAGAGCAAAGCCAACCACTGGGTCAAGCTTAGACTGGTTAATCATACTGTTTTCAAATTTACGAAACGTGATTTTTTAAAAGACTGTAGATAAGTTGAATATGATTTATTAACTATTCAACTCGGACTCATCATAAATGCATAAATAGAGATTCTAGCCTCATAAGTCTCGACACATACTTTAATTATATTATATTTAATTATCTATATTAGATATGTAATATTAATTGAAAAATATAACCAGCGTTTGTTTGATCAATTGATTAATTACTTGATTTTAATTTCAGGGGACTTAAATTTGAGTCTCACTGTGATATTTTTTCACATTTATTCTCTTTCAACTTATGTTGAATCTCTCGAACTATGACTCAATAATTGTCAAATTTCATGTTTTTATAAATAAAAAATATGAATATAGACATTATTATATAAACATTATTTTGTCTCAATTGGAGTCAAGTATCAAGTCTTAATATTTTTCAACTCTGATTTGACTTGATTACACTTTTAGTTTAGCATTTAGCCGACTCAAGCACAGAAAAAAAAAGTGGGCTGTGGGCCCACGATAGAAACAAGTCGAGGAACGACCTGTCGGATCACAAACAAGGGTCAGATCTGGTCCACGATCCATATCCTTAAGTATCACCTCTCGGCCTCACGATCTTGGGCCGGGCACGAGATTTTTGTTTTGGGCTAGGCCTGACAGGGCCCACTCCAATAATACACCCGGTGGACCCCACCTGCCTCGCACCTACACAGTGCGCGAGGCCCATGAGACTTTATTGTGATTGTACACTTTGTACCGTGAGTTCTGATCCGGTGCGGCCGGTTGTACTCTTACTCGCAGATCGGAGATCTGAAGAAGGGTTTGAACCCGATATCGATCGGTGATCTGGTGTTCAGTGGGCCCTACATGGGTTTGGCCATCAAGACTGGGATCATCACTGGTGTCATCGCTATGGCTGTAAGTGACCTTTTTCTTGATCTTATCAAATATTCTCTTACATCATCCGAAACTCTTGGAAAATGAACCACTCACCTTTTTCATTACTTTTTACAACTTACCTTTCTTTATTATTAAATACATTTTTTAACTATATACCCACTTATGTATAATCCATGGTAGAGACGGCAACAGGCGGGTTTGGGACGGATTTGACAATCTCTGTCTACGTTTCTGTTAAAATTGAATCGGAAATTTCTCGTTTCTAACGAGAACAAAAATTTCCCGTCAGATTCAAAGATTTTCCGTTTTCCATTTCCAATCAAAAAAATGTTAAAATTTATTTATTTTTAATAAAATTTTGTATTAAAAATTATTGTTTTAATAGAAATATATAATTAAAATATTATTTTTTCATTATACGTATTATAAAAAATTATTTCAATAAAAAAATTATTTTTCATTAAATATATATTTTAAAATGTTATTTTTAATATATCGGGGCGGGGATACCTCACCCTGTCCCCGCCACGTTCTCATTCGGATTCGAAAATTCTCTGCTCTGTTTCTATTCGGATTTGGAGATCTCCGTCAGGAACGGGGAATATTGTCATCCCTATCCCATCGTTTCAATAAAAACTTGTTTTTTCGTTTTTGTGAAGTTGTTACTTAGGTTGTTTGTTGTTCGATTTTACGTCAATTCTATTTTAAGAAAATCAAAATTGAAGTAATGGAATTAAGTCAGTTCGGTATGGTATATGTTAGTTTTCGATTCAGTTCAACTTTTATATATTAAATTTCGTGAAAATTTCAAGATTTACATCGTTTGGATATTATTGACCTACTAATTTTCGATTGAATTTTATTCAAACATAATTTCACGAAACTCTCACATTTTGAGTTGGTCTTGAGTTATCAGTTTAACTTCTTTTCGGCCCAATATTGTTAGGTCAGATTAATAAATTTGAACGACTTAAAATAAGCCATGCGCCAAATCGATCAATTTTCAGTATGATTCGATCTTTTACTGGTTCTTACTCTATAAATCGAAACCAAACATATAAAGTTTTGGTTTGATTCGATTCACTTTTAACCCAAATCAATTCAATTCTTATGAATTTCACAACTATTATTCTCACATATACATGAATTAATTACTAATTATTTCCATATATATATATATATTAATTTCAGGAAGGAATAGCCGTTGGTCGGAGCTTCGCGATGTTCAAGAACTACCACATCGACGGCAACAAGGAGATGATAGCCTTCGGGATGATGAACATAGCCGGTTCGTTCACCTCCTGCTACCTCACCACCGGTCCGTTTTCACGGTCCGCCGTCAACTTTAACGCCGGCTGCAAGACGGCCGTCTCCAACATCGTCATGGCCATCACCGTCATGGTCACGCTCCTGTTCCTCACGCCGTTATTCTACTACACGCCGTTAGTGGTGCTCGCTTCTATAATCATTTCGGCGATGCTCGGGCTCATTGATTATGATGCTGCGCTTCATTTGTGGCACGTGGACAAGTTCGATTTCGTCGTGTGTATCAGCGCCTACCTCGGTGTCGTGTTCGGGAGCGTCCAGATTGGGCTCGTCGTTGCGGTAAGGGTTTGAAAATTTAAATGGTTGTGGATTTTGGTTTGGAAATATATATTTGATTTTGTCTCAATTAAATGGGTCGGGGATTTTTTAGATGGGACGGTTCGGGTTTTGAGTCGGTTCGGTTTAGTTTTGAATTGAACTGATTAATTCGGTTTAAAGAAAATCAAAATCGAACTGATAAAACTTGGTTCGGTTTTAAACATGCAGGTTTTTGGTTTGGATTTTATGAAACGAATTTTATGAGAATTTTATATTTTAGATCGTTTTGACTTATTACTTGATTTATTGATTTTCAATTGGATTTTTTTAAAACCTACTCTCATGAAAATTTCATATTTTGGGGCGGTATTGACTTATTATTGAAGTTGTTTTTTGTTGGCAAAGTTTTTAGGTCCAATTGATAAAGATTTATGACTTAAAATAAGTCATATGTCTATGTCGATCGATTTTTTACTCGATTCAGTTTTTATTTTACAAGCCAAAACCAAATGGATAAAATTTCGTTTTGATTTGGTTTTGAATCAAACAAATTCGATTCAGTTCAGTTCAGTTATTTTTCAGGTCATTTGGGTTTAGATTATTATTTTTGAGCAGCCCTAAAAATCACTGATTAGATTAGGATCGGATGGCTCTTTTACATTCCTGATTACCAGTTACTAATGAACCTTGTTAAACAATTCAAAATTTCTCACATTTTTTGTTTGAAATAATTACACAGATTTCCTATTTTACGGGTACCACTAAATTTCAACAAAATGTCTTGAAAATTGACCCTGTGCAGGTTGCAATATCAGTTCTGAGGGTACTATTGTTTGTGGCAAGACCAAAGACCTTTATTCTTGGGAACATTCCTGATTCAACAATCTACAGAAATGTTGAGCAGTACCCAAATACCAATAGTGTCCCTGGTGTCCTCATTCTTGAGATTGATGCTCCTATTTATTTTGCTAATTCTGGCTACCTCAGAGAAAGGTATGTGCTACACTCAACACATAACATCAATTTAAACAAGTTAGATCGGTTTTGAACAGATTAGACCAGTTTTAAACTAGTATGATCAATTTAACTTCAAATCAGAACTATTGAAAGGTATCTTAGACTTTTTACCAAACATATTCCGTTATATTTAATAGAAGTTGAGTTATTTGTCGCTTATTTGAACTTTAGGTAGCCCAGATGAAAATTTTAAAGTTAGAATAATAATTTTAAAAAGCGACATAGTTGAGTGTAGCGATCTGTCATTATCTTTATTTTATATTATTTATGTATGTTCATATATATGTTATTTGAATTGATTGGAGTTTATTGCAATATTTTTGTTGGTTCTTGAAATTAGGATTGCGAGATGGATCGATGAGGAGGAAGAGAAGTTAAAGTTGTCCGGAGAAACCACTTTGCAACATGTCATATTGGACATGAGTGGTGAGTATTTGATTTTCTTTATTTGTCTACAATATATATATAATGGTCGATTTACTTTTTTTTATTGGATTGAGAAAATGAATATTTATTCGATCGAAATATTCTTTAAATTAATACTGAATTGGTATTAAGAGATAATGTCTCACTTGTCTGGGAGTTCAGGGTGCAAAGTATCCAGCAACTGAATGAAAAATTGGTATTGTGTGGTCTGAATTTATTTAGGTCGCCGATAAGATTAGGGTTTTATGTGTCAATTTTTTCATCTCGAGTCATATTATAACCTAGTCGAACGTGGTTGACGATTATGTAATCAAACTATCTCACAATAACTTTTCTCATATACCACACTCAACACATTATTTACACACCGCAAATTTGGTGTTTTTGAGATTTTATTTTTGGATCCCGACTCTTACACCGCCTGCTATAACATATTTCAAAAAGTTGACGAATTGGGTTTCAGATATAATATACAATTCAAAAGAATCTAACATATCTTGTATTCTTTTTAAATTTTGCAGCCGTTGGCAATATTGACACTAGCGGAATAAGCATGTTCGAAGAACTGAAGAAGATTCTCGATAGAAGAGGACTCAAGGTACTCAATTTTTTTTATTTCTTCGACAATCTCTCTTCCTTTTTTTGTGGAAAAAAGGGTTTGGAGCATAATTACGAACCAATTTACTAATACTTTTTTTTCGCCATTTAATCATAGCTTGTATTGGCGAATCCGGGAAGCGAAGTGGTGAAGAAGCTGAACAAGTCCAAGGTGTTGGATCAAATAGGCCAAGAATGGATATATTTGACCGTTGGAGAGGCCGTGACGGCGTGCAACTTCATGCTTCACACTTCTTGCAAGTCGGCGAAAGAGGAATCGGAGAAATGGAACGACGAAAATGTCTAAACGGGTCGATAATTAGCGAATAAGAGGTGAAGTTTTGATGTGGAAGCTGTAATGTTGAAGTGTGTAAATTTAGTGTTGTGAAAAGTCCAAGTGCACTGTGTTACTTGCACAACAAGCCACTTCTCTTCTGCTAGATGTGATTGTGTAAGAATTGTTATATAAGTGTTCGATATATAGATTTTACTTCAAATCAGTATTTGGAGTTTTTGTCTGAATCCAATTCTCTGGTTCCAAGTGATTTTTGGAGAAAATTTCCCAATTTAATCAGAAATATCCACTTTATTATGATTTTATTTTATTTACAATATATTTCCCTCTAATTAACTTAGTTCCTTAAAACCCGAAATTAACATACAGACAAGAATATGGGCAGCCCTTAAAAAATTAAGAGCGGCGGACGAATCGATATGCGCAACCCTTATTTTCATACCGGCGGCAGACACCACCTGGTCCGTAGTTGGTAAGAATTAAGGGTTGCAGGCGCAATACGTCTGGAGCACTTAATTTTTACCAGTTGCGAACCCCGTTCATGTCCGTCTCCTTAATGTTAATATGGTGTAGTATAAGCAATCGAAATAAATCAATAAACAACAACATCAAGCATTTGCATAGTTGCTAATAATGTGTCGACTACGTGTATTAAGTTACACTATTGTAGTATTTACGATACTCATACCCTAATCAAAGAAGAAAACATGAAATCTGCGAGACCACTGTATTGACTCATCCCAGTGGGTCCATAATCAATTCAAGATGTATCCAACATCGTCTGTATTTCAAATGAAAATCCCACAAGCACACTCCAGGAACATGTCATGAAGAACCGGACCTTACAAAGGAGCAGCACACTACAAGAAAACTCATATACACATTAAAACTCACTTCTGACCTAAGAGACTGGCTTATCAGGTCAAGGGTCTAATATATAAACTCTCCTTAATACGGATCCTTATACTCAGTATTCTTCCAATGTGAGACTTGGACTCATATATGGAATCCTAACAATCTCCCCTCCACATTGAGCCCATCACATCGGGTTGCTTACGCTCCTAAGTTTAAATTGCCTTGCACTCTCACCCACTGACCTTTTTGGCAATTCTGGTATGATCAATCAAGGTTATAGATTCTAGTGGCCTACCTGCCTCGATCCACCGGCTTGTCGGCCCGATGACCACTTGTTGGGAAGAACCGGGTCATACCAAGGAGGAGCACACCATAGAGAAACTCATATACATATTATAGTTCACCATTGACCCAAAAGGCTAGCCTATCTAGTAGTATACGGTCCAATACGTATCTAAACTCTCCTTATCCCGTACTCTTCCAATATGAGACTTTGACTCAGATATGGAATCCTAACGTAACATTCATTTCCAGAACCCAAATGCTACTTATGCTGAACAAGAGTAGCTAACAACAGTACAGCTCTAAAAACCACAGAACAACAAGTACTCAGTCTTGAAGAAAGCATCAAAAACCTAAACCCTTTATTTATGGTGAAGTTTCTTTAAAGTAAAAAAACATCAGAACAAGCTCCACATGAAACCAGTCATGTACACACAAATTAAACAGATCACTCCAGAAGAAAAATACATGAACACATGTAGAGAATGACTACAATTAAGGTGGAATAAACAGAAAATCAGATTCTCAAGTCAAGATTATAATCACAATTTATGGATGAAATGAAACTTAATTACCTCAATCTCCTCTAGTTGGAGGTCTCACACAGGCACAGAAGTGCCCTTTCTTTTTCGTCTGGTCAGCTCTTGTTCTTCCTGAACCGTAGAGATAGTCTCTGAGCATAACATTCGGGTTCGGTTCTCTGATTCTGGTTTTCGCCTTCTTTTCCTTTTTATCGTCGAGTTTCAGTAAAAAGAACTGTATTTTCTGTACCTCCAGCTGAAGCCTCCCGAGCCTCTCTGATCCTCTCCTCGCCTGCTCTACAATCCTCCTCCTCCTGGCACTCCCGCTCTCGTCGGGCTCGGCTCCTGATTTTATTCTTCTCTCTGAGGAGAAGGAACCGTCGTGGATGTACTTTGTCAGCATGCTGTTGAGCTCGAACAGCTTCACTATGGCCTCCTCGGTTTCTTGTAGCTGTTCCTTGACAGAGTCGTATTCGATGCTTTTACCCTTTTTGGTCTTTTCCGTCGTCTCGACTTTGCTCTTCAGGTCTTGCACTGTTATCTGGAGGTTAGTCAGTTTTTGGGTGTCAGAGTCGAGTCTCTCGAGGACTTTTCTCTTGTTGGCCTCTGTGGATATGTTCTTGGAGACCTCCAATTTGTCCACACCCAGCTCCTTCTCCACCAGTGAGTCTATAGATGGATTTAGAGTCTTGTGTCCTTTTCTTGATTCATGATACTCAAACTGAGGAGTAGAGATATTGCTTTCGATTTCCCATAACTCAAGCATCTGATCAGCGCCCACGATTTCTCTCCTGCTGATACCATAGGAGGACGACTCGGAAATCTGATCCAGCATTATGTCTTTCGGTAACACTTCGTTTCCAGCTTCAGAGATCTCAGGCGACGGGTTCTGGAGATGGCGATGACCTTCCTCGGGCTCGTTTACTGGTTTCGCTGAGGCGTTTTTCCTCGTTTTCACATTTTCTCGTTTCGAAGACCTTCTCGACTTCAGCTCTTCGATTTGTCTCATTGCAGCCTCTAGTTTAGTGATGGTGTCGAGATGTTCCAGTGTAGCGAGCCTCTCAGTTTCCACAACTGCCTTGTCAATGCCTTTGATTCTTGCTTCCAGATCCTTTAAATTTGAAATCCCATCATGTACAATGTAAATTGGATCTCCATTCTTATGCAGATCCTGCAGAAATAAGCAACTCATAAGCTTTAAGCTTGAAATTGAAAAATTTTGAGCTCCTTGCTCAACATGCTGAAATCGCAAGGTTCTAAAACTCGGGAATGAGGAGAGCTCGGCGAGGCAAAAATACAAGGAGTTTTGAGAACTCAGGGAGAAATGGACAAAACCCGTATACACACACATATTCGTGTATAATTCACATGAAAGACAAAAGTACTAATATGTTAGTAAAATAAGATGCTTATAAACCACTTAATAAATTAAAACAAAATCACACATTATAAAACATAGGTATAGTCGTCTGTACTTTTCCCCAAAACATATTCAAAGCATACCTACAGAATAAAAATAAAAATTGACCCGATTTGACTGAGTTGACCCACTGAAAACTCCATTAGACAACCACCAAGAACGAGTTTTAAAATTAGGTCAACTATATTTTTTGGAGTTTTAGAACACTAAAATTGCAGGCTATCAACACTCAGGTGACAGTGACACGGTAGATTAGCATTCCTCATTTCATGACAAAATAGATGGAAAGTGAAGTACCTTTGTATCTCTAGCATCTGATTTTTGAAGTTCTGCATGAAAAATAGTATGGCTCTCCAGAGATGTTACACAACTGGCCAACGAAGTAACAGCCGGGATGTACGTCGCCAACTGATCATTTAACCCTTCATTTTTGTCTTCCAAGGTGCAAACTTTCTCTTTCAGCGCTTCAATCTCCATATCCTTGGCCTTGCTTCTGTCTTCAAAGATCTCGCATACTTCAGCGAGCTCATGAATTTTCTGCTCAAACAGCACCTCGCGGACAGTGCAGGTTTGCTGTTCAGAAAAAAATGCAGCAGCCTCCATCTCCCACAATTTGACCTCATCAACGAGAGATTTTTCTCGGATTTTGGTTTCTACGTGTTCTAGATGTGTTGCGCACAGTTTGGTTTCCAGTGTCTGGTTTGCTTCGCTTATGAATTCAATCTTTTTAGTCTGCAGGCTATTTTCTTCAGACAGTTCCAAGATTTGCTTCTCTTGATGTTCTTTCACCATCTTAAGATCCTTAACAATTGAGAACATTTCTGTCTTCTCATTCAGCATGATTTTAAGCTTCTGCTGCGTTTCCTGAAGTTCACTTTCCTTCTGATCGCTGACAGAAGTTGCTAGCCTCAGGTCAACCTCTGACCTCTCCAGTGACTCCTTGAGGGACAAGTTCTCTGTTTGTACGGCTTCAAGTTCCCTCTCCTTTTTCCTTACATTCTTCTCGAGGTCAATGTTGGCAACTTCGAGTCCCTCGAGAGTTTTGCTGAGCTCTTTTAGTTCCAATGATTTCTCGGAAATAATATTCTTCAAAATCAAAGAAAGGGTGTTCTGCAAAATGGTTTCCTCGATTATGGCAAGATTCTCCTCTTCCAGATCACATTTCTGTTCCTCTAACATGGAAATCTCCTTCGCCAATGATGAATATTCTGCCTGTAAATTACGGCAAGCCTCGTCTGAGCAGCACTGCTTCTCAAGTAGAGACTCCAGTTTAACTATCAGTTCTTCCTTTTTGAGCTGTCCATCCGCAACTTGGATTCTTAAATCTTCATTCGTATTTGAGAGTTTCTGAGTCTCGCCCTGCAATAACAAGAGCTTCTCGGACTTTATGCTGAGCTCCTGGTTGAGGAAGTTCCTGTCTGACGCTACAGATTCTGCCTCGAGTCTTAGTTGCCCGAGTAGAGTTAGAAGCACTGACTTTTCAAGTATCAACTGCTGGTTTTCGTCGCAAGTTTTGGAGAGTGCATTGTTGAGAAATGCTATATCTCGCCCATTCTTATCTTCACATTCAAGGTCAACATCAATGTCAAGATCAAGAGTCTTGGATACCTGGTACAGTCCCATCCTCAGTATTTGGATTTGACCAACCAAGGACATGACCTCCAGCTGCTGTTCTTGATTCTCATGCTCCAGTTTAGATATTTGCTTCTTCGATGACTTGGATGCTTCCAAGAGTTTCTCGCACTCGTTCAACAAAGAGAAATTGTTCTCTTCCAGACCTTGCACGCATTTCTGCAAGATAAAGATTTCGATCTGAGCGCCAACAGTGCTGTCCAGTAGCTCCCCGAATTCTTTCTTCCAGCGCCAACCTTCTTCCTGCAGGAGATGGATTCGGGTTTCACTCGACCGCGCAAAGCTGGCGTGTTCTTGCCTTTCAGCGTCTAAAGAAATCCGTAGCTCCTCTAGCCTGGAAAGAATTGTCACTCTCTCTTTCTCCAAATCCAGGTATTTCTCATTCAGTTCAGCGTGGCTTTTCTCCAGGTCTTCGAGTCTTTGCTGTGTGGCGTCCAACTGAGAAACTAAATGCTCTCTCTCAACAATCAGGCAAGATTTTTCATCACTGAGTAACAGGCATGAATCTTCAAGACTCTTAGATTTCACCCTCAGCAATTCAAGTTCAGCCTTTGCATCCAAAAGGGAGCTCTCTAGCATTTTCTTCTCCTCTGAAACTTTCTCCATATTCTGAATTGTGATCTGCAACTGAGAAATCAAGGTGGTCTTCTCAGCAGCGAGGCTCGATTTTTCGCCTAGGAGACACTGGTAGGATTCTTCGGAGGCTCTCACCTTCCCTCTAACCCCTTCTAACTCAACATTCAATTCCATAATGGAATTCTCCAAAATAATATTTTTCTCAAGAAGTTTTTCCATCTGCTCCAGCTTTTCTCTGAGAATTGTTTTTTCGTTGCTGTCTCTCACACAGATCTCTTTTAGCTCAGAATTTTCATCCTGTAACTTCTTCACAGATGAACCGACCGAGTCTACCTGCTGCAACACTGCCTGGTGATTCTGGTTCAGGTGATTCAGTTCCTCCCTCAGACAGTAAATTTCCTGCTGAAGAGCATTTCTCTGGTTAACTTGTAGTTCAACCTCTGTTTCGAGTTTTCGCGCAGTCTCCCTCAACACTAATATTTCACCCTCCAGAGTTGTTATCGACAAAGCTGAAGATGCATTCAGCTGGCTCAGGCCCTCGTTCTCTTCTTTCACCTTCTTGATTTCATCTTGCAAGCCCTGACTTAGAGCTTCCATGTCCTTCAAAGCTTGAGCTCTTTGCTGAAGCTCTGCGGCCAGATTTCTTAACTCTTCCTGAGATTGGGAGTGCAATTGGTGGAGGGTTTGGAAAGCGGTTTCGGCCTCCATGAACTGAAGACGCTCATCATGTATGCAAGCCCAGAGTCTTCCCAATTCCTTCTGCTTCTCAGTGAGTTCTTGACTTTGAGTTCCCATTGTCTGCGCCACAGACTCCAACTCAGAGTGCAGAGTCTGATTTGATCTCTCCAATAGAATGCATTTCTCTTCAGCACCCTTTAGCTTTGCAACCCCATCATCCAACTCGCAGTTTAGCCTCTGGTTCTCTTCTTGGGCACGAGCGAGTTTATGTTCCAGACCAGCGATTAACTCCAAGCATTGCTGGTACTGGAGAGCGGCGGTTTCTTTCTCTTCATTCAATTTGGCAAGAGCTTCCTTCAGGGTTTCGACTTCACTTTCAGCCTTCTCAGCTCGCTCGTTCATTCCTCTGGCATCCTCCTCAGCACGTCGTAACTTCTCCTCCAGATTGATTGTCTCCTGCAAGCATTGCTTGTACTGAACAAGTGCAGCGCCTTTTTCAGCTTCCGCAACAGCAAGATCTTGTCTTAGAGACTCAGCTTCGGTTTCAGCCTTACCAGCTCGCTCGTCTAGCTCTCCAGCATCTTTTTGAGCATGCAAGACAGCGTTCTCCAGATTAGATATTTTTTCTAAGCACTGCTCGTATTGGAGAAGACTAACTTCCCTCTCAGCCTCCGATTTTGCTAGGAGTTCCTTCAAAGTCTGAGCTTCTGATTCAGCTGTACTGGCACGCTCGCTGAGCCCCCTCGAATCTTCTTGAGCACGAGATACCTCGGACTCCAGTTTCGACAATCTGTCCAGACTCTGTTGGTATTGAAGCAGGCCAGCTTCCTTCTCAGCTTCTAATTTAGCAAGCGCATTCTTTAGTGCTAGAATTTCTGTCTCAATTTTACTTACTTGATCAGACTCAGATAAAGTCACATTATTCTGAGTGCTTCGTTCTTTCTCACCCGAATCAAAAAAGTTGAGGCCTTTTCTCGCTCTTCCCTCAGTAAACTTTGAAACCTTTCCCGCTCCTCCAGACCCAAGCAAATCATTGAGTTCTTTCAAACCCTTTCTGCTTGTCACCAAATCAGAATCTTCAGCGAAAGCGCCAATTCTCTTGACAGTACGAAAATGAGATGAAGAGAGCCCCACGGCATCCTTGTGCAGTTCATCGGGGTCGAGAAAAGCTCGCATCGATGGCATCTCCGGTGTGCATGGCCCAGAGTCAGTGGCAGAACCTGCAGGTGAATCATCGCCCAGTAGTGGAACTTGGTTGGGAAATGCTTCGGACATGGTGCGATGAGCCTGGCGGAGCACCCCAGTCGCATGATCGTATCGCGCAGCCAATGCACGATATGCTCGATAAAAATCTTCAACCATTTTCATTAGCTCGGGACGCTTCTTATAATACATCTCTGCCCTCCTTGCAAAGGAATCCGCATCTTCTTCAATGAGCTTGATCATTTGCTTGACATTGGAATCCATATCTGTTCGAGCAGATTAGAAATTTATGAGTGAATCACGCACATAGCATTGTGCTCTAAAACAAAAATATGCAGTAAAGTAGAAGCCTTCACGAGAAAGGCGAGCTGTTTGCAAAATTTGTGCGTCTTCATGGTGGAAAAAAGGTCCGACCTACTGGATTCGAACCAGTGACCTAAGGATGGCTTTCAGGTTGAACCTACTACAGTCTGCTCTACCAACTGAGCTAAGGTTGGTATGTTGAATATCACATTTGTTTATTAATTCTCATTATTACAGGGACATATGTTTAAATACATAACTTTGTGCTCTTAAACAAAAAAACAAGCAGTATGGAACAAAATTACTATGACTGTATCATTCAGAAAAAAATATCATTAAATCCAACCATTCAGATGAAGTGAATGGATTAAATCTAAAAACCATTGTATCATTCAGAAAAAAAGATCATAATGTCAAACCATTCAGATGAAGTGAATGGATTAAATCTAAAAACCACCAATGGCCTACATCATTAAAATTAGAACCCTTCAAGACGAGAAAGGCAAGCTGTTTGCAAAATTTGTGCTTATCACTAGCAGTGAGGTGGTTATGAGCAAGGTGAATAAAAAAATCTGACCTACTACAAACCAGTGACCTAAGGATAGCTTTCAGGTTGAACCTACTACAGTCCTCCGCTCTACCAACTGAGCTAAGGTCGGTATGTAGAATAATCACACATGTTTATTAGTTCTCATTATTAGGCGACAACCAGTGAAACTACTCGAAAGCATCTTGTTGCTTCATAAGATCATAGTGCATGGATTTAGTCTTGTGAACCAACTCCATTTTAAATTAGATAACTAAGCTTGCTATCTAAATGCAAGAAAGATGATTAGACATTGGATCACTGGGTACAATAATCTTAAGTGCGAGTCATGTTTTCTTCCTCACAAATTATCATTCATTCAGATCATTTGACCCACATTATCAACTAGCATGGCACATGAGCATAAACAGGTATAAATTGAGTTTATGATTGCTAAGATACGACGACAACAAAAGGATCTAGCATATGAGCTCTTATGTAGAACAAAGCAATCGAAAACCAACAATCATAAGAAAAAAAGTATGGGAGTGAGTTTGAACTGGAGCTATATAACAGTCAGTCCTGTTTTGAACCCATACGAGTGAAGCTATACCTGTAAGGTTCTCGTGAAGCCACTTTGAATTCTTCGGGCTGATGTGGCTGTCCCACCACCACGAATACATGCGTCTGGGATCAGCATTGGAAATAGGCATAGCTGTCATGATTTCCGGGGGGGAACACACGCAGGGTCTATATTCAGAGAAGTGGAAATGTGACCAGAGATGCACTATACAATCAAGGCAACAGATCCAGCCAAGATCCAGTAATTGAACACTGATAAATAAGACAAAGCTTCACTATCTCAGTCCTGATCTTCTTCTACCTAATCACCAAAACCATCAAACAGAAAGGGATAATTCTGTATATTACTCAGCTCATGCGATCAATTTCTGAAGAAATAGAACCCATTATGCACAGAAGCTAATTCAAATCTTCCACAAAACATCAAACAACTTGATCCATCAAAAGCACAATACAATCAAAACCATAAAAATAGGGAAAAGCTCTACTATCTCAATCATGGGCTTCTTCTACCTATTCACCAAAACCATCAAACAGTAATGGACATTCAGTGAACTGCTCAACACATGCTATCAATCATTGAAGAAACAACCCACTGTGTAGAAAATTTAATTCAAATCTTCCACGAAAAACAGCAAATCAACTCATCCATCAAATGCACAATACAATCAAAATCACAAAAATAGGACAAAAAGCTTCACTATCTCAGTCCTGAGCTTCTTCTACCTAATCACCATAACCATCAAAACAAACGAAAAGAGACAATTCAGTGAACTACTCAACACATGAGACCAATTTCTGAAGAAACAAAACCAAATATGTCTAAAAAGTAACTTCTATCTTCAAATCTTTAACAACAAACAGAAAACCAACTCATTCATCCAATGCACAACACAATACACAATCAAAATCATACAAAACTGCCAGATAACCAAAATTTCTCAAAATTCACCAGATCTTCACAGCAAAGTCAAAATCCCCGATCGTAAACACAACCATCAGCAAATCAAAATGAACAATCCTACAACTCCAAGCACCAAAATGTAGAGCAAACAAAACTGAAAACCAAATCAACCACGAACATGCAGATCAAAAGCAACACAGCAACACCGAAAACGATCCACTAAAATTCGCAGAACCGAGCCGTTCCACAGATTTTCAAAACCAAAACAGAAAAATTACCGTCAGAAACCAGAAATTCAGCACCCAGCGAACTCAGCCTCCGATTCGGAGCCACGAACATAACTTCCTCAGCTGCTCGTCGCTCCAAAATCAAGCCATTTCCGAGATCTCTCCTTCTTCGTTTCAGTTTCTTCTCTGGAACTTGCTTTTTGACGCTGTGCTTTGGCACACAGAGCTTTTCTATACTGTCAAAGCAAAAAAAAGACAACACGACAATCCAATATAAAAATGCGCGGAAACAAAGAAAAAACAAATTTTATTTATTATTATTTTAGGTATATTTTTTAATTTCGAAGCAGTTTCTGGATTTTTTATTTCTTTTCTGGGTACTAATTTAAATTTTTTAACCGTTTTTAATGGGAAAATAATTAATTATGGGTTCCAAAAATAAAAAGTCAGAGATACCCATACAATGGAGACGTTTGTTCGGGATGGGGATGCGTGATATTACTTTATTAGCCCTGTGTGTATTTTTAAAATGTTTTTTTTCTCGGTTCTCTGTATACACGGCGCTGACTATTTATTACTCGTATTGTTAACTCACTGACGTCGGATCATGTTTTTCAGGAGTTTTGTGTTTACCGAGGGTGAGATAAAAAGACTTGTTTGCCCCTAGTAATTAAAAGTATTTTTTTTTTTTTAGAAGAGATCTTTTTAGTAAGTATGATAAATATATCGATCAAATTGTGGATTATGTGGTGGAATATATGAATTAATGTTTTGGTTATGGTTTTAAATAATAGTTAAACTAATTTTGATTATGGTTATGTGTGTCAAAACTCGTATCAAATGTGATGTTCATTTATTTTTCAACTTCGCAAGTGACAGTTCTTGCGAGGACGACTCACCAGACCCGGCTATCGGCTGAAGCGGAGATATCACTGAGCTTGATCAAAATATTTTCTTGACGTACAGTTTGGAAGCCTCCTCTCCAGGTCAGTTGAAAATTAATGTAGAAGGGGCTCTTGATTTCGGGAGGAAGTTGTGGAGTGTAGGCATGATATGCAAGGATGGTATACGTAGGAGAATTGCCGTTTTCTCGAGGAGATTCACGAGAACTCTCCAACCAGTTAAGGTGGTGGTCGTAGGGTTCTGAGAAGCGTTCTGGTAAATAGTCGAAGGGGTTGGAATAACGATTGCTTAGAGACATACTGTCTTCAGCTGATATACCGTCTTAAGCAAAGCAACAATCAGAAAGGCCGCCTAGGAGGGCTCGTGTTGGACTATATAATTATTAAGGATAGATCTCGAGCCTTCATTTTTTTTCCGTCATGCTAGCATATTTTGTAATAGGGTAGCGCATGTGTTGGCCAGATTTTATCTTTGTAACCCAAGTTGGGATTAAGGGTTTCTTCCCAGATCTTAATGCATCAATTTGGCGAGATGTCGGATTGCTAGCCTAACAAAATCGGGGTTTCAAAACAACTTTAAATTATACTTCTATTTTTATCGTTACATTGAGATGATAAATAAACAAATAAACAAATAAATTGTACTATTTTCAAGCAAATGAATAAATTCATATTCAAGAGTGTTAGGTTTTTGAATTTTTTGCACTTTAAATTGAATTTTATATTTAAGTATAATGAAGTAAAATCAGGTTATCGTAAAAACAATAAAGTGATATTTACCGTTTTCAAAAAAAGAATTAATAAAGTGATGTTTTCCTTAAGATTTATACAATGTATAAAATTAGGGTAAAATGTTTATTTGGGTTTATCTATATTTCTAACGATCACATTTTATCCAAATTTAAGTGGATATACTTACTTGGGTAGATATAGTGAAGGCTAATAATTGTTCTTACTAAATTTTTTAATTAATAGGAAGGAAATAAATTTATGAAAAAAAAACATGGGTAGTTAGGGGTTTTCGACGTATCCAAATGGGGAATCTTTGGCGGGTCCATGTGGGCACTACTTTTAGCAATCCCGCTCAATAAAGTTTTGGCTCATAATTACCGAACTGCCACTACAACATACGGCTGCCTGTTGGCTTTTCCATAATAGGCCATGAAATCAGGAAAAATTACGAAATTAGGTGGCACACAATTTCACAATTATTAATTAAAAGCCCACAGAAAAAAACATTAATTTCAACCCAATTTCCCAGATGTAGTTGGTCGTTGAGAGTGGGGGTATTATAGTAATTTTATACAGGACGTTACCTTTTATGATTATTTTATAGATTTTTAATTGTAAAATTATAGAAGTTTTAACTTAATGACGTCATATCATGCAAGAACACGATCTTACAGTGTATTTTTTCTGGAAAATGGTGTTATAGTAATTTCGCTAGGAGAATCTTAAACGTCACAGTAACGATGTGTCGTGTCGCTGTACAGTTTTACGAAAGGTGCGTGGGACGGTGCTCGAGGACTATGACATTTAAAAAACATAAAAAGTAAGTTGTAGTTACGAGTGTATTGGCTATTTTGTTGATTGCATGTTCACTGACAGATGTCTATCCAGATGACTCGACATACGACGAACAGAACGATGTCTAT
>JAYMTP010002582.1:0-19266 GCA_036897365.1 Geranium brycei
ATGTACCAAGATTCGAACTTAGGACCTCACATGTGTTAAGTGAGCTCCTTACCACTTGGCCCAACTTGTGTTGGTCAATACTATTAGAAGTAAATTTAGAGCATCTCCAATATGGTTTCCTACAATAGCTAAAAAACTATTGTATGGAGTGAAAATGGAAAAAAAAAAATGGACTCCAAGGGGGCTTCCCACATGACTCTCTACAAAAGGGAGCTCCCCACATTCTCTCTTATACTATATTACATTTTAGTCCACTTTATCTCACTTTACTCTCTCTCATACAAAATTTTTTGTAATTAAAGAGTGAGAAATATTAATAAAATAATATATGTAGTTCAAATATAGAGAGTATGATTGGAGTTGAACATGAAAAAGTGGCTCTCTACTCTAATTTAAATGCAAATCACTCCCTACATTAGTTTAAGTGTAGGAAGCAACGTTGGAAATGTTATTAAAAGCCCACAACTATTAGAAAAATTCTAGGCTCAAACATTGTTAAAAAACACAACTATTAAAAGAATTTGTCAATACAAGGGTTTGAACCCATGATCTCAAGGATAAAATAGTGCACACTTACCACTAGGGGTGTTCATCGGGTCGGGTTGGTAGACCCAGCCAAGTTTGGGTTCACTCGACAAGTCTCGAGTCTAGAAAACCATACCCAAGACTCGACTCGGGAGAGGTGTTGGGTGGTCGGGTTTGGGTGTAGTCGGGTGAGTCGGGCACAACCCTACTCACTCGATGGGCCCAAAAAATTTAGCCCATTACAATTGAAATCAGAGTTAGCCCGAAATCCAAACTCTAACCCTAACCCTAACCCTAAACCCTCAAATTCAAAAACTTTAACCCAAAATTGAAATCAATTTGAATTCGAAACCTTCAATTCCAATTTAAAATTGTAATTGTAACCCTCAATTGAACTCTAATAGAAAAAAAATGGTTGGTCCATTTTGCTAACTGGGTGTCGGGTAAGTCGGTGGTTTCGTAGATGTCACCCGAGACTCAACTCGACCTCTTTCGGGTTAGGTCGATCCAACCCATTTCCCACACAGATATGTCGGGTCTTGAGTCAATCGAGTTTGGGTCAGGTTTGGTCGTTGGGTACCAGGTAAAAATTGACAGTTCTACTTACCACTAACCTAAACAACTTTTATTGTTATGTTACACGACTTTTGTTTATATATATCAAAATTTAAGGGGGGATGGCTGCCCCCCTGCCCCCCTTGGATCCACCACTTTATTTAAGTAAGTTATCATTTTTTTTTCACCTAAGAGCTCAAGCTTAAGCTAAGTGAAGGCTTAGACTTGAAACGAGACTTCCTTTGTCCAACTGGTGAGAGACAGTGGTGTTTCTAGATAGTAGAACCTTGTCGGTGTCACGGGAGGGGATGTTGGCCGTTTCTTCTCGCTGGAGTTCTTTGCCGGCGACCAGGGCTGGTGACCTCGCCCATGCCTCTTTGATGACCAGCGCTCTAAGTTTAGCTTCGACTACAAGGGAGGGAAGATATGCAATGAGTTAGGAGTGTGAGTGATGTGGTTTCAAAGGTGATTTATGGGAGAGACTATGTATAAATTGAGGGAGGAAAATATAAAATTCAATTTTATCTGTGCCCTAAGAATAATTTTGAAAGAAATGTAAGTGAATATATTTTGCTAACTTGGAGTACTTCCAGGCTATTTTTCTTTCAATTTCATACCACGTAAATATCCCTTACGATTGAAAATTGATGCTTTGAAAAAGCAGGCTGGACCAAAACGGGCCTAATCAATTTTCAAAAGGCCTTATTTACTCACAAAAATGGGCAGTTTTATTAGTTTGGTTTTAATCATTTACAATTTTTTTTGCAACTTTTATAACGTAGCACTTGTAATTGGTCGTGAAATAAAATAAAGAGCGATAAAAATCAGTAAAAATAGAATTTAAAATTACTTTGATATCAATTATGTCATTATCCATAACGGTTAAAGTAAGCAAATTGATACGCAATGAAGCCAGAAACAAAAACGAGAAAATTTCTCCTCTTGTTTAATGTCGCTTTCCGTACGATCTTTACAATGTCTGCGTGTATAAACCCTCATTCTCGAAATTGCCCTCCCACGACAGTAAAATTACCTGGAAAAAACAGAGCCCAGCACCGGAATTAACCGAGAGAAGGAAGGGCAAAGACGGAAACAAATACGTTCCTCTCACTAACGGTCCAACAACCGCTTTGACCCTCTTTCTCTCTCTAAAAGCGTATGTTCTTTCTCAGTCTGCGAATAGAAACTTTCTCTCTCTAGAATGGTCGCGTGTTCAGGTTTCAACTCCAGATGGTTTCAACGATCACTCAGAACCCTAGCAATTTCTCGCTTAAAGCCCTGAAGCTCCCAATTTGCTGATTGATTTGGGCCGTAGAATGGAGCGGAGCGTGGTCGATTTTCTGGTGCCGTCGTGGTGGGAGGTGAAGGTGACGGTGGCGGCGTCTCTTTTCGTGATCGTTGCGTATTGGTTCTTCTCCCTCGGGACAGCCGATGATCGAACTTCGGTGGATAGTTCGGCCAATTCTGGTGATGCCGATGCTGACAAGGTAAACCCATAAAGGTCCATTTTATAAAAAAAGAAAAATTAGTGTTTTTGTTGTGAAGTTAATGATTGTGCCTTTTGGGTTGGTTGGTTTTTTTGTGATGATGATTGATGTGATTCATATTTATTTCAAGTTATGCAGTTTAGTGTTGTGAAATTGATGGTATTTTAGATGAATGGAATTTCAATTTCAACCTTTTTCAGTTTATGAGTTTTCCAAATTTATTGGGAAAAATCATGCCAAGACTTATTCTTCTCCTTATGATTTGTGTGGTTAGTGAGGTGATGGTGGAGAAGGGAAGGATTGACTTTTGGGTTCTGAAGTTGTGATCATATCATGTTTCGGAAGTTAAATGCCTCACACTTTCACTATCATAAGCTTAATCTTTCTTGTTGGCTTCCCTTTCTTTTCATGTAATTGATTTGATAGGTACTACCTGCGTATAAATATTTTCTTTGAGTTTTCGATTTGAACTAAAATGTTTTCTTGGTATAAATTGTTTGCGGACAAACACTATGGAGGTTTAAAATTGTTTATAACCAAGTCATTGCCACTGAGAGTCTTGGAAGTGATAAAAACAATTTAACTTTGAATTTTATGTCAAATTTGACTTCATTATGTTTGTTCGCACTTCATGGTAAGTTGCCAAATTTTTAGATTTTTATTTTGTCAAAATAGTACTTTTGTGTCCCACTAACTGAATTGAGCACCTAATACTGAAAAATAAGATTTATATCTTTAGCATCGTTATAGGTGTTGCTTGAGTGGGGTGCTAGTGTAAACTCTTTGGTAAGATCGATAGAGTAGCATGCGCTAATCAAGTGCTAACTGATGAGAGTTGATAAAGTTTTGGGTTATATTGCATGTTTTATTTTCTACCATATGTGAATTATAAATATTGTATATAACACTTTTGAAAAATTCACTCAATTTAGAAATACTGTGGAACTGGGTGTTTATATCCTCTGCTTTGATGTAAAGTTCACGTGAAAAAGGGATCCATTTCAACAACTCTATCCGTGATCGAAGGAAAAATATCCTCCAACAAAGTGTTTTTTCTTTCTAATTTACCATATTTCTGAATGCAATAGTTCTCTTCTTTTGCTGTTTTATGTTGTCGTTGTAACAGATTATTCCTTTGAACTTCTATTTATTGACACTGTTTGCACCGGGAAGTATTAGTTGAAGTAATGGCATTGATTGATACTCCAATATGATATTTTGCTGGTGGGACTATGATACTTATAACCTTTTTCTTCTTGAGTATTGTATGTATATGTGATGCAGTTTTATATTTCTCTGTGGTTTGAGTTTTATGCTACAGTCCACATTTTGCATGCTATGTTTTACATGGAGTAATTTTCCACAACTTTGACATGCAGTTCTTCACTAATTTTGTAGATGGTCCAGTTCAAAGGAGATCCACATGCCAATTCTCCATACTTAATCAAGGTATTGTGGTATCTGGTGAATCTTTTTGCTGTATGTTATTCTTATCATCTATTTATTTATAGAATTGACCAAAAAAAATTGGGTAGTACAAAGTTTTATCTAGGCACCACTTAGTTACTGCTTTAATCACCTGCACATTTTTTTCCGTCCAGGTGGAGTTATTGGCAGCAAAGAACCTTATTGGTGCAAACTTAAATGGCACGTCAGATCCTTATGCTATGATTACTTGTGGATCAGAAAAAAGATTCAGGTATTTCATATTTGATTGAATTTCTACTTTCTGTTTTTAGTAGTTTGTGTGAAACAAGGATGCTGTGCTACAATTTAACTCTTTTTTTGTTAGTGGGTTCAGCCTTATTAGGTATTATATTGACGCCTCCATTCAATACTGGTAGATTTGGAGAGTTCTTCATTTTTTGCATTCATCATGTTTGAAGTTACTGTTAAGAGATTTAGTTATAATAAGTATGAAATGATACAATATCAATGTTATTTGTCAAAGCCAATATGTGTATACTAACCACAACTAAAAATAGGCTTAATGTCTTTGGGGGGAAATAAAATATTAGTAATTCTTCAAGAAAGATAAAGTAATATTTGAGAAAGGAACTTTAATCGGATCTGGATACTTGAAGGTGTTTGGTAAGCATATTGGGGCATTGTATTCATTTATCTAAAGATTTTATCTTGATTGTTGGTAGTTGATAGAATAGTAGTTACTTAATTTGTACTTGTTCTGTTCTACAGTTCAATGGTTCCTGGTTCAAGAAATCCAATGTGGGGAGAAGAGTTTAATTTTTCTGTAGACGAGCTTCCTGTTGAGGTGTCTTATCACTATTCATTGTTCCTGCAAATAATTGGCATCATCTTTTGCGTTGCATTTTACGTGCTGAAAATAATTAAATGCTATGAGTGCTGAAAATATGCAAACTCTATGTTTCTAAGTAACAAGAGTTTTAGGTATACGTCAGAATGCAACTTTCTGTTCTCTTTTCATATTCCCCAAACGAAAGACCATCAAAAGAAAAGGTTTTAAGTCACATTTTCAATATATTTTGAACATGCATATGAAACAAGATCACTGTCGGTCGTATTTGATGATATGATGATAAAAATTTCTTCATCAATCTGACATCTCTAGTTTACGTTTATCAGGTTGATTTTTATGTATTTATGTATTGTGCCTACCAGATTAATGTAACAATATATGATTGGGATATAATATGGAAAAGTGCTGTTCTTGGTTCTGTGACCGTTCCAGTTGAAAGCGAAGGCCAAACTGGTGCAATATGGCATACATTAGATAGCCCATCAGGGCAGGTCATATTTCTATCTAATTTGATTTTTTGCTTTAAATTATTCTTGTATACACCACCTCTTAATATAGTAATTACTGAGAGTACAATTTGGTAATATTCTTACAGGTTTGTCTCCATATAAAAGCAATAAGACTTCCGGTGAACAGGTAGCCTTTTGACTTTCCTTCTATTTTTCCCATACTGATTTCTTTTGAAGTAATGGAACCTAGTAATTTATTCTCTTTCCACTGGGTGTGTGTTCTCAAATTGCTTTTTATTTGCTAAAATTGTGTCTGTAGTAGTTGCTAGGTTGTTTACTTCCTCCGCATTGAGCCTTATATTTTAGCTCTACTTGGTTCTTACAAACTACGGTCTCATATTCTTCTTCTTTTCTTCTAGTCAGTTTATAAGCTATCAGTATATCTTTTAAATGTGGATATCTATCAAATATATCCCTATTGATATTAATGTAGGAGGCTAGTTGTCTCTTAATTGAGGAAATCCCCTTTTCTCTTATGTATAACCATTGTTATAATCGTAGTAGCCTTAATATAATAAACTGGGCTTAGACTACATTGTTGTTGTTGTTGCTGCTTTGGTTTGTGGTAGGGTTATGACTGGCTATCCCGGGCCTATGCCACGACGAGGCCCTACAGTGGTGCACCAGAAGCCAGGGCCTTTACAGACAATATTTAATCTCCTCCCAGATGAGGTGGGTTTTAGGAGATTCTGTACTAAACTTATAAATACATGTATAAGTACAAGTCTATCTTTAATTTCTTAGCACTGTTTCAGTAGTTGGCCTGATGAATGGGTTATCTTTTTCAGATTGTTGAACGTAGTTTTTCATGTGCCCTTGAGAGATCGTTCTTGTACCATGGCCGTATGTATGTCTCTGCATGGCACATTTGCTTCCATTCTAATGTCTTCTCCAAGCAAATGAAGGTAGGTTTGTCATTCTGTAGGGAAAGTTGAGCCATTTTATTTTTAGTTAGAAACTATATATGTATATTTATATTTAAATAACAAGCATTAACATATGGAATCAGTGCCAGAACTTTCTGAAAGGGTTTTCTCTGCTCAAAAGAGGTTTGAGTATCATGAGATCCCATGTTTCTAAGTTGAATTAAATTAAAGGAAATATGGAAATTGAATTGGGACAAGGGAAACCTGAGAAAAGTGTAGTCTTGGTAATGATTGAAAGAAATGTCATTGTTTCTTACTTATCTGGCTTGAAAACTATAATGAAATGGCAACACATAGGTCATGTGTGCTGATAAATCATGCTCTCTAAAAGTTAAGAATTAATTCATTTCAAAAAGATTCTTGATGAATGTGAAAATGGGATCCGTCTATGGACCAAATATATTTTAATTTGTATACTTTTCCTTCTGTTTATTTTATTTTCATAGAAAGTGTGGCTAGGCGAGGACATGATTACTCTTATGCTTTTCGGAACTGTGGATGATTTCCTGCAACATTTTCATGTATAGAAAATCAGTGTCGTAATCTTCTTCTTCTTGACAGGTTATAATACCATTTGGGGATATAGATGAGGTATGTACTTGATCACTGCGTGCCTTTCAATTTTCAGTCTGCTCTATTAAATTACTTAGATACTATGGAATTTTTGGGTCTATCAGATAAAGAGAAGTCAGCATGCATTTATTAATCCTGCCATAACAATTATTCTTCGTATGGGAGCTGGCGGGCATGGTGTACCTCCCTTGGGAAGTCCTGATGGTTAGTTATCCAACTTTTACTTTGAAGGTTCTTTTAACATACTTGGCCTCCCTACATTATTTGCAATTCCATGTCGTATGTCAACTATTCAACGAGGTTAAGTTTCTTATTGATTCTTCTTCAACAGAATTTGATGCCAGAGTGTCTGGAAAAAATAAATGTCCTTAAATCTTGAACCTTTTGACGATTCATAAGATCAAGTTGTGATTTGTGTATAAAAATGCGAAGACTAGAGGGTTTTCCCATCTTTAAGTGAAATGTTATTAGTTGATAGTGATTCTTCAGTAGGTCGATTAACATCTTGAGTTGAGTTCATTATTGATGTGGGTTTTTTTCTGAAAAATCATTCTTTTTACTTTTATTTTTCAGGTAGAGTCAGGTATAAATTTGCGTCATTTTGGAATAGGAATCATGCCTTAAGAGCCTTACAACGTACAGCAAAGAAGTTCCATGAAATGATGGAAGCTGAGAAGAAGGTATATACATTTCTTTGGCCGGAAGAATTTTATTATTATTATTCGTACGTACATTACATGTCTAGTACAACACTGATAGAAAGAAATGAATGTATTGGAAATTCTTAGACTACTGAAAATCTTAACCATTTCTAAAACCGTTTTTACAATGCCCTTCTTCTGAATTATATTTTGTTCCATCATTTTTACTTTGTACAATCATAATAAATGGTCTAAAATTTTCATTTGGTCTGTTACTAATATACAGGAGAGAGCAGAGTCTGCATTGCGTGCTCATAGTAGTTCTGTTAGAGGTATTAAAGTGCAGGATAAAATTCCTGAAGATAGTGTATCAAAGTCTGAAAAGACCCAAGCCTTTATCCATGAAGAAGTTCTTGTTCCCATATACAATGTATGTTTTTCTTCTCCTCTTTCCCGAAAAGGGTTTTCTTCAATGCCTTAATGTTCTGTACATATTTATCTCTGTTCAGGATGTATTCCCCTGCACAGCTGAGCAGTTCTTTAATATTTTGTTGCATGATGGTTCAAACTTCACAAACGAATATCGTCAAGCACGGAAGGACACTTCTCTCATTGTAAGTTCTGTGTTAATTCTGCAAGCATGCTTAATATTCATTATCCTAGTGGGGATTTGGTATAATAATATCATGTCACTTGTTCTAATCCCCTACGCATGGTTATTGACTCTAAAAATCAGTATTCTAAATTCTATTTTCCTTGCCATGTAGTTTTGTTCCTCGCATGACATCACACAGTTTTTTAAGATGAAATGCTAAGAAAAGAAGCTAGTATGGTTTAGATATTATTCTCATCCATGCATGTCTCATATACGTGATATAATTAACTTGAAGCTCATGGTACAAAAGCCAAATTATCTTCTGGTAAGCTTAACGCATAAGCCATGATTTAGATATCATTTTCAAGGGAAAGGATGAAAGTGAAGCTCGAAAAGCAATAAGAGTTTGTCAGTCTTCAGTTAACATAATAGCTACAAAAAATTGAGGCATTGCTTTGATGGATTTTGGACACCCAAACTTAGGCCTTGATATATGATTTTGTTAACTAACTTGCAGAATTTATTTATTAAAATTGATTAAGATATGGGTAAATGCTCCCTGAAATTCCTGTAATGTTTGAAATTTTTTGACACGCTATAAAGAATGTTGTGAACCAAAATAAGCTGGAATTTAGTTCCCAAAATGTCTAAGGTAAGGCCCCAGTATTTCTCTAACCCCTCACCTGAATTCATGCCCAGTATTAAGGCGATGCCATAAATTGTTTGTTTCTTTTACTGAAGTATTAAGTTGGTGAAATAATGATGTGAAAGTTTGTGTTTGACCACTATGCTATTTCTAGATGGGACAATGGCATGATGCTGAAGAGTACGACGGTCAAGTTAGAGAAATAACATTTAGGACCCTTTGTAACAGTCCTATGTGCCCTCCAGACACGGCGATGACAGAGTATCAACACGCAGTTCTATCAGCGGATAGGAAAAGGCTGGTTTGACACTACTACTACATCTTGATAAAATAAGATGATTAGCAAGCAATATTAAGGATTTTTGGCTCCCCTTTCCATTTACCATTTATTTTTTTAACTGAAAGGTGACTGTGTAGAAACTGATGTTTATCCCTCATGTAGGTGTTTGAGACAGTTCAACAGGCACATGATGTTCCATTTGGTTCATATTTTGAGGTATTTATAATGTTCTAATCATATTACTCTGTATTTATCACTCCTGAATTTAGTACGATGCTACTATTCCTTTTATTGAAGCCCATTATTTTTGTTTTGCGATTGGTGGTCTATAAATATTTATATTAGATGAATTTGCTTATTTAGCTGTCAATACATGATTGCTAAGAGTTGCTTGCAAAACCTTGCCAACCCAAGTATTGAGTTCATTACACTGTTTCTTTTTTGCTGAAGTTGAAATCCTCTATGGGAATCATGTTGGGTGGTGCTCGTTCTTTGGGATTCGTTTAATCGTTTATTTGCTTGATGTTAGAATAGTTAATTAATTAGAGTTTCCTATTAGTATATGTTTCCTAGTTTGGTTTATTTCTTATTGTTCCTTATATAAAAGAACCTCCTATTATAATTCATAATCAAGTATTCATCAATAACACCAATCATATTTTAGAAATTCAACATGGTATCAGAGGGTTAGGTTGGCGGGGCAAGGCAAAAAAAACAGGCAAGAAGGAAAAAATATTTTCTGAAATACTGTTAAGCGTGACCTGTTCATGCACATTACTGTTCATGGTACTGTTCATGCACATTACTGTTCATGGTACTGTTCATGCACACTGTTCATCCGAATTTTCCAGATCTGTTTTTTGTTCAAGCATTCTCCGGTGACCGTTTTTCGCCACTTCCACTCCGGTTAGGCTCAAGGCCTCCGACAAGTTTTCGTTCAAGCAGTTTGAGGAGTTTTATGTCCTCACCGCCGGCAAGTGAAGCTTTTACAGCTCAAGCCCGGCCGTTTCCTATTGTTCCCTATATAAAGGAACCTCCTCTTGTAATTCTTAATCAAGTATTCATTAATAACGCCAATTATATTTTAGAAATTCAACACTTCACAATTTAACTGAGTTCATATCAAGACTTTAATAACATAATTTTGTCATACAGACCCAGCTTCTTTTCTTTTCTTATCATGCAAATCAATAAAGCATCCCCTACAGCTATTACAGGCACCAATCATTATTTAATCCTTTACACCATCTTTTGTTCGCAAGGAACATTGTGTCAACAGAACTATGCTTCTCATTCCCTTAATACATGTTTGTGCTGATAAGCCGTCCTTCATCTATGGAGAATGTTGAATTTCTAAAATATAAGTGTATTATTGATGAATAACTTGATTATGAATTACAATGAGAGGTTACTTTATATAAGAAACATTAGGAAATAAACTAAATAGGAAAAGATAATGCTAATAGGAAACCCTAATTTAATTATAATTATTCTAACAAGTTTGTTTTAACATATAAAATTTTAGTTCCTTTCTTGTATGTTTAGTTTACCATAATTCGGATGTGTAGGAGAAACTTTTGATTTATATGCTTATTTCATAATTCTATTACTAATGTTTGTGCTATAATAGGTTCACTGTAGGTGGTCTTTGGATACAAATGGAGAAAACTCATGTACTATGGACATTAAAGTGGGTAAGTTTTCTACTGGAACCATTCTCGTGTTTACAAGTTTAATAGTGCGCTAAGATGAAAAAATGTTTTTGTTTTAGCTGATCTTTATCAAGTATGCTTGATCATTGCAAGAAGCTTACATTGGCATAGTAGTCTTCATTAGCTGATTTCAACTTCGTAAGTGTTGGAATGTTTGTGATTTCCACAGGTGCTCATTTTAAGAAGTGGTGCGTAATGCAATCCAAAATTAAGGCTGGAGCTATCAATGAGGTTGGTACATTTCCAATTCAAATTTGCAAGTTCTTAATGACTTAATTTGTTTGTAACTCTTCGTTGTCCCTTGAGAAGACGGTTCAAATTTGAAATTAGCTTTTCTTGGAGAAATTCATGACATGTTTAATACTAATATAATGCAGTACAAGAAAGAGGTGGAAGTGATGTTAGAGACTGCCCGGTCATATATCAAGAAGGCGTCCAGTGGAACAACTGCGAAGGAAGAGGGAACTTCTTCCTCGGTAATTCAGGATAGCAGCTAGATGTCGCTTCCCGATTTTACTTCCATGTCAAGCCTCCAAATGTAATCTGTTTACCTCCTACATCAGCTGATAGTTACATTTAATGGTACATATACAACTATACAAGGAGAAAATCAATAGAACATATACACCACTGATGTAGAAAATCAATCTACATCAGCTGACTTGTCTCTCAATGATTTCCTTCTTTATTGCCGATAAAAAAACATCTTAGGTCGGAGTTGACGTATTCACATATGGGGTCAAATGACTCTGTAGACTGCAGGTGGTACATAGATGTGTCGTATGTATGATAGAAACCAAAACAAAACATGTCAATAAAATATGAAACTTCCAAAAGTTATACTTGAAATCGGATGCAAATGAAACTACACTAGCATAGTCCTTTTCATGGGACGAGGCAGTCTAAATTTACTTAAGCAGCCTTCACCTTGTCTCTTAGAAACTGCAGCATATGTTCCCGTTTCAAGTTGTCGATTCTGCAACGGAAAGGAGTCGAGGAATAAGCATTTATCATATGCAGATAAGAAAAGTGTATTCTGTTGAAGAGGACAAATGTGTAGACATATTTATGCATGCGTCGAATTATCTCTCTTCTAGAAATTTACCATCCGTGTGAGGTCAAGCAGATGATAAGCTCAGACCAGAACAAATTTTGGTCTGTATCATAAAATCAAATCAAAGAAATATAGAGATGTAAAAGGATAAAGAGTGGCATTGGGGACAGAATTTGGTAAGTGTGATGGATAATTATTTTCTAACATGTGTAATATATTCAGTGTTGTAAACGGCGGCCGTTGTGGCCGCCATGGCTCCAAAAACCACACGGGCGTTATGTTGTAACGTTTTGTATTGATTTTTGTTGATTTTGGATGAATGTGGGCATGTTATGTTGAAATTAAATAATTTTTTTTAACAAAAAGTTGAAAATATAAAACTTGTAGCATAATATGTATTTTTTATTACATATGTAAATTAATTTATATTAAAAAATTTAAATACAAAATGGAAATCTGTCATGGCTCCCCATAGTGCCATCATGACCCCGCCATGGCTCCGAAGGCCCCTATCTTCCATCATAGCGTCATGCGACATCTACAACCTTGAATATATTGCCTTATAGTCTCCTTTTGTTGGCCTTGGTCATCCAACAAGATGAACTTCGGTGGAGAATTGAAAATATATTGAACTTTCACCAATGGGAATTGATCCCTCTTCTTCAATAAAACCCATTATTTCAGGATAGAAAACCAATTTTCTCATGCAGACCTCCACTTCCTCACCAACATAAGTGACCTGCAGTTATACACATTCAGATGTGTAACTTGTTCCTTACAATACAGTCTGTACATGAAAACCACAAGAGAGCGAACTACCAACTGCGTACATGATGTTCGATGCATAAATTTTGAACTTGAAGAAATCATTGTCCCTAGAACTTCATCCATACCTTGCTCATGGAGTCATCGAAATCTTCTGTACAACACTTCAAACAGTCGTATACCAACCCTTCAACCGAGACTTAAAGTTTTAGCATAGCTGGTATGGTCACATATACAGCTGGGTTGAAATGTTAAGATGTACATATGTAGGGGTCACTGACTTTCGCAACTTCCAACGTAACTAACTGTATAGTGTCACTGACTTTCGTAAATTTGGGTCGAAATGTTATGATGTACATATACAGATAAGATGTACCATGTCCCCAAGATTTACCAGTATATGTACAATTGTTGGGGGACATGGAATGTAGGAGCTAGTGTCACTAACTTTCACAACTTCCAACGTGATATGAAAGTATTTATCGCTAAATCATATGTTTAAAAGGTTGTGAATAAGCTCGTTAAGGAACAATTTGTTGACATTGATTTCTATTTGAAGTACGAAACGGATATTGGTCTGATGGAGAATCGAAACGGAATTACGCTCGGTAAGGAGACTGTGTGTCATTCGATTCCACGTACGAAACGAAATAGTATTGTTTCAACTCATTTAATATTTTTTTAAATTAATGTTCCACGGTTATTTATTTATATCTTTGTTGATTGTTGCAGCTACTCGGTGATGTTTTGCCCTTTTACGGGAGTAGATAATCATGAAAAAGGCTTAACATTTTGTGCCAGCTTGATATCGAAAGAAGATATTACACTGTATGTCTAGTTGTTTAACTGTTTCATGAGAGCGATGTAAGGATGATGTGATTAAGAATGTAATTGGTCAGGTCATGCTAGACTCCAAATACAAGTTGTGCATGTGGCACATCGTGAAGAATTTGCGGGACGTGATAATTTGCATGAATTAATCGAGTTTTCAAGGTTGTTTAATTCTCGATATCTCTTCGTCTTGCACTTACTTACATACGTGGTTATTTGAACTAAATCATTTGTTGCACATTTCATAAACTTCACGTCCTACAACTCGTGTGTTTTTGGATAGGGAGGTTGATGCTTGGAACATGTTCACACGGCCAATTTATTAAAAGGTGTGTTTCGAAATAATAGATAGAGTATTTGTCTGTAGTATCGATGATGTTGTAAGCGTTGACAACATAAAACTTACGTAGTGTCGAATGATATGGGTAAGAAGTTGAACGGATGGACATGGACACCAAACATTTCTTTTGCTTAGTGAAAAGAAGTTTATTTATTGATGAAGTCAACTAAAGTTTCAAAAGATGAAATAAGAGCCAACTAAATATATTGCAGGTACGATTACAAGAAATTTGAAGGGTACGATCTCATATATATGCATATATTCTTTGCTCTTAATGCCGTGAATGAACATTGCTTGCCGCGGTAATTAATTAAGCGCTAAATTACAAATTTTGATTATACAAATTTTAGTTAAAAGATATTTTTTAAAAAGCTTTTAAAAACATTTTCTTATATTTTTACAAATATTTAATTATTACTTTTATATGCAATTTTGTCATTTTTTTGTATAAATACATTCATTTTGCGCAAGAAAATCAAGTATACAACATCATCTTGTAAAAATGTGATAGTATACAACATGTTTTTTTTCATTTTTTCCATATTATTTTTATTATTATTTATTTAGATTAATTTTCTCTATCCTAATGAGCTTGTCAAGTAACTAAGAGAGAAAATATTGCTTATTATTAATTTACAATAAAAGCATGTTCTATTCTTTTGAGTGGAGTGATCAATGATTGTAAAAATGACTTTAGATCATATGAGCAATATGGTTGAATGTAAATGGTTAAATTCAATGTTAGCATTGTCTCATAGAGACTGGTCTTAGTAAATAATGGAATATACTCTTTTCTTTGCCTAATCACAATACAATAAACCATACTAGAATTGCTTCATTCCTCTCTCTACCACCTTTGGAACTACATTTACAGACACTATTTCAATCCACATAATCGTTCTTAACCATTTCTGTCACCCACCAATTCATTACTGTGCCTCAGCAAAAATCTCACAACCACTGGTCCAGTGATGGATGGTGTCAATGAAACTGAGAGATAGGCTTGTCGAACCTGGGGGAGGTCGTCTTCATCGGTGCCCATATGTCAGCGCCATTGCTACGAGCAACTCCAGTAGTACACGAGATAGGGACGAGGCATAAACCTCTGCTTCTCAAACTATATGCTTCTAAATCCTGAAGCAGTCACAACACTTCATTTTCTAAGTCAAGTGTTTTTGTGTGCTTACAGTCTAAATTGAAATCTAACTTAGTGTGACATGTGAATTAGTGTAACTAATGCTCACCTGCAACTTAGCTGGTGGTGTACTTTGAAGGTATGGAGCACTCAAAACCTGCAACCACGACGGGAGTGTATAAGACATGAAAATGGAGTTAACTTCTATCACCAAATCATTCCAAATTATACAGTTGAGCGTGGCTAATGCAGTAATGCTATACAGTATGAATTCTAAATTTAAACCACTAATAGTGATTTTTTTTATAAAACAAATTATCAAATAGTGATGAGCATGAGGTCTTATTGCCACATTTTCAGTTTCCTTGTCATCTCATTATTGTTTACAAGTCAGATACACGAGTTTACTATAACAAAAACAACTATGAGTTGTTTGTGACTAATAACAATTGCAGATGGCATATAGAAGATAAAGTGCAATTGATTTAACAGACCGAAGATTAGACTCAGTATATTTAAAAAAGATACAAATCCTTTAGGTGACTATGATGAACTATGAAGTCCTAAACTGAGGCTCGCCTTAAACTATATAAATGCTCAAGCATTTGGATGTCCGCGATTACTTTAATGTAAGAGAAAGTGTACAAGAGGCATCAGACTACTAATTTAAGCACATGATGTATTTGAGATAGAAGCATGATATCAATATGTATCTAGCAAGAGTGGCAATGTGGAATAATTGTAATTTGAGGGAAAAGGCCAAACCTTAACTTGTTCGTGAAGGAATTGTATGTATTCCATTGCCTCCAGCAGGACGGAAGCCGTATCAGTCTGCAGTGAATTTAAAAGACTTTATCAATCATAACAGTAAATAACTCTAGCTCTCAAATGTTGCCAAGAAAATGAAGGAAATAGTAGATAAGAAGGATTTATCATCATATAACAAGAGTATGGCTGATGGATTGTCATTATCATACAACAACTGACACCAATTCCGAAGTCATATCTAATTTTTCATTATTAAAACTGGTTTTTAGCTTTATTTCATTTCAACTCTCATGCTCTATACAGGTGTGGCTTACTTACAAAGAATGCTTTCCTATACATACCTTCCCATATGGTGAAACAAGCTGTTGCAGAGCCACAATTCGTTCTCCAAGCTTCTCTTTCCTCTCCTATATGCCAGAAAGTGAAAATCAAATATGGATAGGAAAAAACAATAGATTACCACCAAATCTCAGCTCAAAGGAAATAAGGTTTAATATGAACGGCTTATAAGTATGGCTTTACAGAAACTGAAATGCTAGATATGCAAGAAGAGAGACCAACTCCAAGAATTCATATGACAAATAAGGTAAGTTTTCATGGGACCATACGCCTGATTTTTTCATACTGAAAATTGGCTAGTTAAATGTTGTCACTTACAAATATGGCAGTGTCACTCAAGCAAGTCAATATTGAGAAAACTACAGGATTGACAACGTGGGAAGAATAAGTAAAAGAACAAACCTTGCTGGATATAGAAAAATCAGACTTTTGCCGCTTGGGCACTAGAGAACTGATATTGCTTTGGTCAACAGCACAGGGGCTTCTTTTGTGTTCCGTCATCTTCTAATCTCTATTACTTCCTCTCACTGGTAGAAAATAAAGTAAGGAAGAATTAGACATATAAGAATGTCATACATGTCAGTTTTGCATATTTCATAAATAAATAAAAATGTGTAAGAGAACTCCCGGAAACCGTATTCCATTTTGCTTTTGCTCCCAAAGTAAAGAAGCCTAAATGGTTACCTCTTTGTTTCACCGTCATACTTGTGTGGGAATCAAGGTTTAAGATATCAATTTGTGCAATTACAACCGTGGCAAAACAGATATGTACAGTTCATTGAGGGTGTTTTCACTAATAAAATTACAAAGGAAACTTGTACAACTAGTTATCACGCTGCTCTAAGGTTCTGTCTTCACAACACTCGAGAAAACATCCAAACAATAAAATACAACATTTTGCAGAACGTAACGTAACTCATGTAGCATAAAAATACAAGTTGTAGGGCATAACCGGGGTAGCGACAGCGGAAGTTGTAGAACATTATTGTTGCCTGCCCAATAAGAAAGTATTGCTTAAAGAAACATCCTAGGTAGAGCAGAACTAGTCGTTTTAGGCCAGATAATTGTTTGTAGGTCTCTCTCATCGCAAACTAAAATAATAAAATATAAAGCAAACATGCATGGATTCTAAAGGGTGAGGATGACATTGATAAAATTGATAACATAAACAAAACACACACTGTTCTGGTCAGAGCTTTGCCCTCTTGTCGATACTCAAATAAAATAAACACTAGCTGCCGTGAATATCATACCCTAAGATAACCACCAATTGTATTACCCGTATATAATGGTTGTATGGTTTACTAACAGACAAAAAGTTACATGAACACTAATAAATAATTCACACTTTCTAATCTTCGTGATTATGCTACCACCCATTTATAATAAAATTTAAGAAGTTAAAATAGTGATTATAAGTAACTTCAGTGTATAACACAACTCTGCACCTAAATACACTCCATTAGGCATTAACCAAATTGAGGTATACAAGCATGCATAGGATCAAAAACCAAAATCAACATCACAACCACAACCACAATTAATGTTTTGTAACAACAGCCCAAAAATAGAATATGTGACGTTGCAGACCAACATAGTGGGACCACAATAAAAATTTAGACCATGCATGAAAGAGCAACATGGTCATATACTAATAAATTTTGCGTATCTAACCTTCCAATCCTCAATAAAATCTACAAATTAAATGAGTACTAAAATATTGTTGATCTGAGCAAAAATTAATCCATATCTAGATCAAATGTTATAAACAACAAATAAACCTCACAGAAGGCTATCAAAGCATTCATCAATAGATACATATTTAGTACCCAAAAATTTCAAATCAAGACACCAGGTAAAATAATCAACCCCATAAAACAGACATGCAACCCCATAAAACCCAAAACTTCAAAATCAAAGAAAAACCAGATTGCTAGAATAAAATCCATGCACTCACCGAGAACTGAAAGCCCTCATTTATTTGCAGAACAGAAAGGAACCCTTTTGAATATAGGAAGTTTTAGGAGAAATCTCCGAAGAACCCACCTCAGAAACCACCCAAGTGGAGATTTTTTTGGGTGAAAATCGGATAAATTTGGCTCAGATAGCAAATTTTGTCAACAACCCAATGCCCAAAAGAACGAATATTTGTCTATTTCTCAGTCCAAGCGATCACTCTTTTGTAAAGGCTGAAACTTTTTTCTCTGGAGCTTGTCAAAGCCAGAGAAAAAGACTAGGGAAGAAAGTGAAAAAAACAGAGGCAGGAATTGGGAGAGAAGAGACAGGGTGTCTGAAAGATTTTGTAATGCTTTTTTTGTGAGTATTAAAAGTAATTTTCTTTTTTTGTTTTGTTTAAGAAATGGACAAAAGAATCAAAAAATTAAATATTTGACAGCTAATATCCAACTAAGATATTGAAGAAAAAAAAGAGAGATGAATAACTGAAGCTTGCAGTGAGAGGATGAAGTCATTTATTCTAACCAATTCAGAAAATGACACATTTGATGAATGATGCCTTATTTATGAATAATTCATTTTATTGGATAAAACAAACAACTTTATAGACATGTCATAGACATAGTACAAATATCTTTTTTAGGCTATCTTGAAACATAATCTTTCAATCGCAAATTAATTTGTTCATTTAGTCCTCACATATCTCCCTTCAAATTAAAAAAAAAAACTACTCTGTTTGTAGCATTTTTCAAAAATTCTACTAACTTTTCTGGAAAAAATAAAAATACTCCTGCAGATATGATAATAACTTTTATTATATTGAATTTTTTTATAAATGTTTAATTTAATATTATTTTTAAAAAATATATAATAATAAAATATGTTTAAAATTCGTTTTTTTATTACAAGTTCAAATCACTTTTATTTTTAATACAAAGTTATTTTCATCCGTTCAAAAAAGTGAGCATTTTTTTCAAAAAAATTAACAAAAAATTGTACAGTGCAGTTTTTAATTTAAAATGCCTTTTTAGTTAAGAAATTAAGTGAAAGTGGTGTATAATCAATGGATTATTTCATATAGCACGTCTTAGAATAAGTTGAATCTCACCTAACATTCCATAAAATTATTATTCTCATATGTGTACCTTCTATTTTGACAATCTATCTTACTTTCCCTCTTCATTTAATCTCTGTTACAGTATGTTAAAAATTGATTATAAAAAGACTAAAGTGCCCCTTAATCTGTTTTAAATTTTCAAACAAAGCCATTTTGACCCTCTGTCTTCTTATCCTATCTCCTTCACCGTGACAAAACAACCCCATCTAAGCAATCACAACAACAAATATCAAG